>NNCF01126988.1:559788-579174 GCA_002313205.1 Laupala kohalensis | reverse complement strand
CGATGTTTTATGTAACGTCACCATACTTGAGAGATCTGGACATAATTAATTATGTTATATTTAAGAAATTTCTATCTGTACATAATTATCATAGTTCTATCACAATAGCCTATAGCAGTTTTTTACACGCACAAAAATAACAACTCAGATCTCTGTACCTACTAGTGTATGATATGAATTGTGACGTGTGTCAAATGTGACAATGTTACGTGCATCTTCTTTTACAATAGGGTAATACAATTATTTTATTATATGAAAAATATGGGGTGGTTCTTTATAATTTAGGTTTGAATATTTGCATATTAATATAATGTTATTTGCAAATATTGTATATGGATAAATTGTTTATGCCGTGTTAATCATTAATATAACTTATACCAACACCAAACGATAACGATCTAGAAAACACTGTTGTGATCCGTGCTTTTGCCTCCCCTGACCCGAATTCGAATAGGTGCTCCAGATTCCTTCTTAAATTTCTACGTACGAGTTGAGCAAAGTTTGCTGCGCGTAAAGTTATACGCAGTTTCATGAGAAACGAAAACAGTAAGTCTCCCTACATTATGTAGCGTAGCCTTGTTGTTCATCTAGTGAATTAGTAAATCTGTTTTGTGTACCCAGAGATAATTACAGGATCACTCACAAGTCTCATCACAATGTTCGCTCCAAGGTGACAAAGAAACAACATTTTGATAATTTTGGATTTCAATAGGTCGCTTATGTTAGACCATTATACAGTTTGAAGGTTTAAGAAAAGTATATTGATCGAGAGAAAATTACGAAGTCTCTTCGGATCTTTACGTGTTAGCTCCAGAAAAGTCTATTGGTGCGAAGTTGCCGAATATCGTATGTGCGTGCGTGTGTGTACGTATGTTAAGAATTTTGTTTCCCCAATAGCTCACGAACAAACTGACGCACGCAACCAAACTTTAGAACAGACTTTGAATGCGTTGGTAATAGACGCATATTTTCGGACAGCTCATACCAACTTTTTTCACACACTACACTCCAATTCGTTTCTTAATATTAAAAATTTTGAAAATGTGCATAGAAGCATTTTGATTTGTCAGTTAATTCTGCGTACAGATTTCTAAACCGTATTCCTGTACGTCACACCGCTTTAGAGATACAGAGAAAATTTCTTACTTAAGAAATGGTTATTATTTTCCAATTAACAGAGTGTGTAAGGACAGTATTGTAATCAGTCAAAAAATTGAGATCTTTTCGGATCTTTGCGAATTGGCTCCAAGAGAGTCTATTTTCAAATTTACAATGTCGTATGTATGTATGTATGTATGCATGTATGTGTGTTTATGTATGTATGTATGTATGTGTATTAAGAATTTTGTTCCCCCGATAACTTAGGAGAAAATTGATGTACCGAAGCCAAGCTTGAGAATAGACTTTGAATGCGTTCCGTTTCCTTAAATGTTACCATTTTGAAAACATAAACATGAACATTTTTCTTGTCCATTAAATTCTACGTAACGAATGCTAAACAGTATTTCAGAAGCGTTTTTGAGATTAAACGCAACGTAATTACGCAAAAAAGAGTGTATCTTGGAGTCGCCTGTTCTGGCAGCAGCCTACGACGCAATCGCAAAGAATGGGGCCGATGATAATACTTCACGCGAACTGTATGTGATTATACCGATGGGTACAA
Source organism: Laupala kohalensis (assembly GCA_002313205.1). Lineage (NCBI taxonomy): Eukaryota > Metazoa > Arthropoda > Insecta > Orthoptera > Trigonidiidae > Laupala > Laupala kohalensis. Next base: position 577,511 of record NNCF01126988.1, on the reverse strand, counting down.
TGCGTCAAGGCACACTACGACACGCTAATACGTTTCCAGCCTGATTCATGGTGTGACAAGAAGAAAAGAAAATTAAAATGACCTCACCCCGTTGGTTCTGGAGGTGTCTTGACCAATTGCTTCACACGTATGTTCCTACTGCCTTATGTATCCTAGTATTTTAATTATAGTTTTTATTCAAATATCTTATTGTGTAATATTGTGTATATTACGTATTGAAAAAAAAGACTTGTAAGACTGTATCCTGGTTTTCAAAATAAAATTAAAAAAAACTTTCTTGGCTGTTCCAACCTGGCCGATGACGTCATGCCAGAAATCTCGCCAGTATTAAGCATACGGGTTCATGTATTCGTCCTGTCGTAACTTCACCAATTAACTATTTTAATTAACAACTATTAATAAAATAGGGTAAATATCATGTATTTAATTAAAAACACACATAGAAAAGAGTCGTTCTACTTCAGGTATATTTGAGAAATTATTCAATGTTTTGATGTAATTCTTACCGACAAAAGTGTTAGATGATGATTGCATGGAGTTATTATGAGCGTTGATATGTTTACCTATTCCGACCTTGAAATGCTGTTCAATGAATACCGCGATGAAATAAGTTCTGCATTTTCGTCTTCACTTTATGAGTCAATCCATTCTTATTTTAGAATTTGCCAGAAAACAGTAGAATTAATATTACAATTAGTGTATAATACTGCGTTGCTAACGTTGAAATTGATACAGTGATAAGATTTTAGACAGGTACAATGTTATTTCCAGTGCCTTGATGATTGTAATATAAAGACAAATATCTTGTTTTTAGGCAAATCTCGGCAGATGCAAATAGGAAGGGCAAAGTGACAACGCGAATTGTAAAAACAAATCGAAAGAAAAAAAAATTCTCTGATGATTCGCTTTGATTTCTATTAAAGCTTATTCATTTATTTAAAAAAATAATATGTCCTCTTTGCTCAAATAAAAACCTTTATTGTAGCTCAGCAACTGAAACACTGCAGCCTCCACTAAAATATATAGTTTTAATTTGTATTGTGGGATTTTCTCTACGATCTTATTTCACTTACGAAGTGACTAGCAATGTGTAGCAGCATTCTATGCTCAGAATGTATACTCAGAACACTGCTACATATTACCATGCTGTACCCAGAACATTATCACTCCATGTTATTAACATGTAAACACGCGAAAGACATTCTGTGTTTACATCAAGATGCAAGACAAATGAATGTTTGTTTATGAAGTCCAAAACCCAGAATTGTGCGCATTTCTAAGTAGACACTTTCCACGAATCGCGAATGTTATGAAAGCTAATAGTTGGAAAGGTTAATATCCACCAATTGGATAGGTTACCTAGGCGAAAGAAGGTTATTGATTTTAACCAGAAACCTTATTCTACCTCGAGACGTCTTACAGAGAGGGTCACTGCGCCATAACGCTGAAGCAACGCCTTGTCCAAAGATAACCGGGAAGAAACTCCAGACATCTGGGTTTGGATTTTCGTTCAGCGTTAAAGTGGCAGACTGAACTTTTGTGAGGTGATATTACAAGATTTTGCTACAATTACAAATTCGTGAGTTACAGCAGAACTTTCTTCGACGCGCCTTTCTGTCGTTGGCACAATAATAATTTTTCTCGTTATTTGTTACTTATCCATTTCTTCAAGCATTCAGTTTCGTTCTATTTTTCACATTGTATGTAATATTCTATTCTTCTGCGAGCAGTTAGTTTACGCTCGTATTTAAAACGAATAAAAACTCGTTTATTTCCTGATCTTTCTACATATTTATTTTGAAAGGGGATTGTCGTTTTGGAACAGTTCAGTCTTGAACCTGTCAAGTAACGAAATACAATCTCCCCCCGACAATAGCTTTGAACGCATAATAATCGCTAATGAGAAAGATCCAAAATCGACACGGATTAACACAATACAATCAGTACACAATAATCTAAAATATTGTAACATTTTATTCCATCTCAGTTTACCTGAACTGGTCCTTCCGTTATTTCCATGGATACACTTAATAGAAGGATACTCACCTAAAACAAAGGAAACAAATACATTATTATTATAACAAAACAATAATTTCAAGAATTGATTTGATTCGTTATGAAACAACACATTACTATGCAAATGAATTTTGGAATATATAGAGAGAGAAGAAACTCACAAAATGGTCTTTGATATATTTTGGTACTGAAATATATCAAAAATCTTTAAGAAAATATAAGTTAATTAAGAATATTGGCTAATATATTGATTGTCGTATGTTCAAGTTCTTTGTTTTGTAGATTACGAGAGGATTGATTCAGAATTGTTTTGACAGTTGAAAATGACAAATGTTTTTAAAAATGATTTTCTACGCAAAAAATTACAAACGTTCTCGTGAAGTCGCGAGAAGTCAATAAGTGTTTCTATAAAATAAAACTACTAATGAATCCACTTCGTCATATTGATATCAAGTTCATGAGAATTATTTGCGTTTATCCATTTGAAGTTGATTTTGAATGACGGGTTTCATTTTAGTGAGTAATGCTCCATGTATGGTAATTTCCACTGTGAGACATTTAGCGCTAAGGGGTTGTGGTGGTTTGTTGTCTGATGAGAGAACGGACTGAGTAGGGAGTTTGGGGAGGACCGACAGCTCCCCTTGTCTTCAGGTGTTGGGAGAGGGGGAATCATGAATCATTAGACGACAGGGGAATCTAGCATTGCTATGTCATTGGGATCTCCAGTTGAGGTCAATAGTTTGAGTAGAATAGAGACTTAGCATTGATGCTGTTCACACGAATTGGGGAATTAAATAATGTAGATGTACCTTCTACACATACGACAAAACCCCATATGCATCAATACATTTCGATGCATGTTGTAACGACAAGACATCACGCGCCATGATGTTTACGCCGTCGTCAAGACAAACAACCCAGACACTCTATGTCCGAGGGCAGCATAACTGATGCCGTCCACACAAGAGTCTCTACATGCATAGCTGTTGATAAACATTGCGAGATTCCATGAGTTTAAAGGACGCATATGGATTGAGCGCACGTCGCATGTTTGTTAAAAGAGTTCCAGAAAGCTTGGACAGATGAACACGTAAGTCAATGTTACGTCATCAGCGCGTCGAGGATGTTTGAAAGAAGAACGTCGAACCGAGGTTTGAATAACGAGATTGCAACGCCAAACATTCAGTTCTGATCACGCTCCCAAACTGGAAGGTGCTACTAACCTCCAACGCAAGAAGCTGAATCAGGCGACCTCGAGCAACGACGTTACGCTGCCCGACAGACTGCTCATAGTTCGTGCTAACGCATAGCGGGAGCGCTGCAAGGTCAACTGCTCAGAAGTTCATACCGACGCCGTGAGGGAGCGCTACACAACTCCGTCAACAGTAGTTCCACCTTACGAACAATTGACGCATCAACGCAGTGTCGTGAGTTAAAACTTCCAGTTGAACAGCATTTCTCTTCAGGAAGACAGCGGACATTTGTAATTGCGTGCCCCTGCTGTCACACTAGTAATATTTTTCTAACATTTGTTATCTACTGAAATAAACTTGTCCCGTTTTCCTTTGAAATACCTTGTATATTTATTTTGTGAAGGGAAAAGTTATTGCTAAACAAATTCCAATACTGAAATTTGCGAAGTAATTTCCCGGACCGACAAATAAGAATACTCATATGTAATGAGAAAATGGTTTATGGTATTTTTGTTTCGTATAGTACACCTACAACCAGGAAAATACAATTGAACTAATTTTCTGTAAAAAAAACTGAGCATCGCTCGGAGCGGGAACTGCCATTGATGGAATATTGTAACATTATTTTCAAACAATGGAATAGTTTATTAAGACAACAATCTCAAAACATTTCTCAGTATTAGGAATCAAAACATTAATATTCATTACTCTGCTCTTGGATTTATTGGACCGTCTTAAGCCACTTTTAAGGAATAATGTCCGTTTTACTGATGTCAAGTGGTCAAATATTCACCAAAAGAGTTCTAATTAAATAAGAATTCGCTCTACTCTTTTTACTGTAGGATGAGGACAATTATTATGTGAATTTAAGATTGAAAACAAATTTACATTGTAGTTTGACTCTTATCTTTGCCGAGGGTCGTATTGTCTTCAGCCACGTGAGCGGGTGCCATTTCCGTTAGAACAATATTTTCCGCAGTTCTTGAATTATTCTCGCAAATAACCCGTAAGATATGGAAATTTTAATGTTACTTTCCTATTTACAATTGTTATGTCTGATAGGTTTTTTTTACTATATTATGTTCGTAATAGTCAGAATAAACTTTTTACGGAAAGAAAAATTGGAAAAGTTGCCCAGAAAATTGGAAAATTCAAGACAAACTGAAAGTGCTTTTTTCTGTGGGATTTTTGTTTTGTTCGCTTTGGTACTGGAGACGTTTTCAGGGAAAAAAATGTTTGGAACAATTACAAAGAAAAGTCAGAAAATTCGGACAAACTTCAAAAAACATAAATCTTATTTGCTTTCTCGATCATAACTAACGATAGCAACGACATATTTTGTTGACTCTTTTTTGCTTTGATTTTTCAGTTAAATTAAAATAGCTTTTCACAAATTCACAAAACTATCACAGACAAATTTATTGAAACGTCTGTCGGGTCAACTAGTTGATTATGAAACATTGGTTTATATGGTTTATCCCCATCCTGATTATGAAACATTGGTTTATCCCCGTCCTGGCCCGGGTTTTTCTCCGGTTTTCCTTCGGGTAGAGGCGGATTTATCATACAGGTTCTCTAGGCTTTGTCTAGGGGCGGGTCCATTGTAACAATAAATCGTGTTATTTAAATTCTTATGATTTTTAAGCACTATACTCAGAATAATCTATAGTTCGATAATAACTTACATGTAATTTTTTGCTTAAAATTACAAACATATTGACATTCTATTAGTATTATAACTCGCAGCTAACTTTTTATCTTATCTAGGAATTTTTGCTGAATTTTTTGAATCCGCCTCTGCCTTAGGGCCCTTGATCGGAATTGATGGGATGGTCCCTTGCTTGCTTCCGGAGAGTAAATTAGTTTTTTTCCCTCCACGTGGTCATACGCAGTTTGTACTGTTTTTTGACAATAAATTTATTTATTTATTTATGGTTTTTTATATTTGTAAAATGATTATACTGAATAACGCAATTATATTCAGGAAAGGTGCACGCTTGAGAAAGTAAAACCTCGTTGAGTTAATGATGATAAAAAATGTCGGTTACTTAAGGAATGATGTCATTGAGTGAGTGCCAGAATGAATTATGTCCTTTATCCGGCTTGTGCCTTAGAATATTGCAGTAGCTTCATTCATTTGCTTATCTGAGTCTCTTTCCTCATCTTGACGCTGCTTCATTAATCTTATTAAAACGAACGACACCTTCATCTCCTCGCGCATCGGTGGCTTCCGTCTCTCTCTGGAAGGAATCTCGCACCTCATTTCCCTCCTTTTTTTAGCTTCGTTTGAGGAGAGATTTCGTTTAAGCTGATGTATCTCCACCATTACATATGTGTTTTTCTATTCGTTCCACGTAATTCAAGATAATTCTCTGACATGATGCGACCGAATATTATTTAAGGGTTAATTACGTAGGAAAAAAAAATTAAAATTAAGTGAATAATTAAAACTTACGAAAAATATTTATATTTTCTGTGAAGAGCTCACTACGTTTCGACTTGGATTTAATCCGTCGTCGCGTGATCAATATCGACTGACACTTGCTTTTCTTCACATCGATTTACTTTTATTCACAGAAAATATAAATATTATTCGTTCATAAAAGGTCTTAAGTTTTTAATTATTTATTTAATTATATTATATAACGGACGTTAAAAGCAGTAGAATAATAAAAAAAGGAAATTCTGCAAAACCTGTAGTTCACTAAATCCCCACCTAGAATGCAAACTTAGAGCTTTTCGAATTCAAATTTTCTTTTTAAAAAAATACTTGTAAAAAATTTATATATGAAAAAGGTTTATATCATTGAGTACGAATTAATTATAGCGTTTCTTTGTGAATTTGTAATTAGGATTGAAATTTAATAAAGTGGATTGCGAAGTAATCACGTTCCTCTAATAAAAACTTCTCTTTTTACAGATGTATTTTCAACAATAGCGTGATTGTAGTATTATTTAATAATAATAAATTTATTGTCAAAAAGCAGTACAAACTGCGTATGACCACGTGGAGGACAATAAACTAATTTACTCTCCGGAAGCAAGCAAGGGACCATCCCATCAATTCCGATCAAGGGATTCAAAATTATTTTGCATAAGTTCCTAGATAAGATAAAAAGTTAGCTGCGAGTTATAATACATATAGAATGTCAATATGTTTATAATTTAACGCAAATATGTTTGTAAATTTAGATGTACAAGTTATTATCGAACTATAGATTATTCTGACTATAGTGTTTAAAAATCATAAGAGTTGAAAAACACTAAATCCACGATTTATTGTTACAATAAACACGTCCCTAGACAAAGGCTAGAGAGCCTGTATAAGAAATCCACCTCTACCCGAAGGAAAAACGGAGAAAAACCCGGGCCAGGATGGGGCTACAGAATTTATGTACACAACCGTGCCAAAGTTGAGTACACATAAAACTAAATTAATATGAGCCATACGGCAACACAATCATGCAAGAAAATAGTTTTTGAAATTGTTATAAGTTATTTAAAAAGTGCTACAGCAATGGCGTGATAAAGTACAAGACGAATTTAACTTTTATTAAAATCAATAAATTCTTTTACAGTGTAGAAGCACTGGTGCAGGAGGTAGTTTTTAACCGCGGATTTGAAGATATTCAATTTCATAATGTCTTTTATATTCTTGGGCAGGGAATTATATAGAACGATTCCCGAATGGTAAGGTCCTTTTTGGCAAAGAGTGGTTGACACTCTAGGGCGATGAATATTACTACTATTGCGTGTATAGTGTTCGTGAACGAGACTGTTTCGTATAAAGAAAGGGTGGCACTTCAGTAATTCGGTCTTAACAAACACGACTGTTTCATAAATATAAATGCAGGGAAGTGTTAAGATATTTAATTCCTTGAATAAAGGTTTACAAGAGTTTCGGGGGTGAGATTTACAAATTATCCGAACTATCCTCTTCTGAATTCTGAAAGTTTGAATACTCTGACCGGAATTGCCCCAGAAGGTAATGCCGTAACGTAAATGGGAGTAAACGTATGCAAAATATACGCAACAGGAAATACGTGCACTAACTGAGTTAACTACGTTTCAGAATGCGTAACACTATTTGCTTAACTGGGAATTAAGATTTTCAATGTGACAATTCCATTTGAAGCTGTCTTGAATATGGAGACCTAAGAATTTTGTATTTGTAACAGTTTTTAATTGTGTTCCGTTTAAAGAAAGAGAAACCTGGGGTAAAGATTTTGTGATACTATTGTGAAATGACATAGACACTGTTTTGTCAGTGTTTACAATGAGACGATTTGCATGGAACCAAGTTGAAAGGTTAGACAAAACGTTTTGAGCATTGGCGTGCTTACACAGTAAATTAGTGTCATCAGCAAAAAGAACCAATCGATGTGGATGATTACATGTCGTTCACATACAATAAAAAGAGTATAGGGCCGAGAATTGGTCCTTGGGGTACTCCGCAAGTAAGTGGCTTTGTTTCTGAAACACAACGCTGAAGTATTTTATTTTTAGTACAGGATATTTCGACCTGTTGATATCTATCCTTTAAATAAGAAGTTAGCCATTGATGTGGAAGTCCACGAATGCCTAAAGAATGCAATTTGGTAAGGAGAATTCCGTGATCGATGACATCGAATGCTTTGGATAAGTCAAGAAAAACACCCTGAGGATTTTCTCCACTGTCTAGAGATGTGGTAACATCGTTTAAGAAGGAAAATATGGCGCTTGTAGTGGAAAAGGATTTCCTAAAACCGTGTTGATCGTCAGAGAGAATGTTATTTTTTGATAAAAAATCTAGAAGACGCATATAGAACAATTTTTCTAAGATTTTTGAGAAAGTGGGTAGTAGAGATATTGGTCGGTAATTTCCAATAATAAGTTTGTTTCCTTTCTTGTGTAAAGGTTTCACTCTAGCTCTCTTAAATATTTTAGGAAACACCCCTTCCGATAAAGAACTATAAAAAATATTTATGAGTGGATTTAATATAGCATGGGACGAAAATTTAACAATAAACTCAGGTATATCATCTACGCCTGTTGAAAATTTGTTTTTTAATGAGCTGATGATTCTCATGACTTCACTGGCGTTAGTTTCGGAAGTGAACATAGAATTGGGTACGTGGGTGGATATAATTGGAGGACATTGATTTGGATATATTGAGTTCGTTATTTTACCAACTTCTGAGAAGTGAGAATTAAACAAATTTGCGATGTCCTGAGGATTTGTTACGATTTTGCCATCGTTTAGTAAAGAAACATTTTCTTCGCGATTTTCAGAAGTTGACGTGTAATTGTTAACAATATTCCACATGGCTTTCATCCGGTTGTTCGATTTTAGTATATGCCTGTCGTTTTCCATAACTTTAGCTGCATAGACTACTTTTCGGAGAATAGTCTTATATTTACGAAAATAATTATGGAATTCGGGTGGTTGGTTATAGCGTTTTGAAAGATAATATAAACGGCGTTTGTTTTTTGAAGAAATCCTTATCTCTTGGGTGATGTATCTATTGTATTTCTTTGTGTTAATTAACTTGCGTTTTATGGGAAAACTAGAGTTGTAATGTTTTAGGAATCTTGAGATAAATACATTGAATTTGTCGTCGGTGTTTTGGCTATTGTAAAGATCTTTCCATGTTTCTTCACGCAAATAATTTACGAATATGGATTTATTTATGTCATTAAACTCTCTTGTAAATTTGTAAAGGATTTTAAGCGGTTTTAGTGTATTATTAATAGTCAATACTTGAGCAAGGTGATCACTGTATCCGGCGATAAACACTTCAGAGAGATACGAGATTCCATTGTTGACAATAATTTGATCTAGCAATGTTTGAGATGAGGCGGAGAGGCGAGTGGGGTCGTTTATCGTAGTAATAAGGTTGAGGGAGTCGATAAGATTCTTGAATCGATTAACTGGTGAATGTGCAGAGTCGGATGTACTCTGGAAATCGATGTTGAAATCGCCACATATAACAATAAATTTAGTAGATTTATGTGTGATATGTTTTAAAACAATTTCGAAGTTCCGAAAAAATATGTCAACATCTGATTGAGGAGGTCTATAAATACACAAAACAACAATACCGGTGTCGGTCAGATTAACTGCAGATAATTCGAACACACTATCTACGCAGAAGTTCTCGTAGCTTGTCAGTGGAGAAGGTAAAATATCATTACGAACGTAGATACACGTACCTCCGTGGGGATTTTTGCCTTTAAAATTTTGCCGGCAGTAATAACTTGCTAAATAATAATTAGAAATAGCAGTATCGTTGATGTTGTTAGTTGAAAGCCAATGCTCTGTGAGGCATAGCAAATCGAATCGATTTTCGTGTACCAGAATTTCAATGTCTGTCAATTTGTTTGAAAGGGATTGGACATTATGATGAAATATAATTATTTTATTTTCGCAAAGAGTTTGTGACTCACGAGAAATGGAATCGACGTTAGATTGTGGAGAGGAATTTGAAATTGGTACAGCTTCTAGTTCCGGATGAAGCCCGCACACTGCACCTGAACGCGATTGTCACCTTTGAGTACCACATCGTACTCCTTAGCGCAAGTTGTGTATGGGGGCGGAAGGAGGAATAGATGAGGACGTGCAAGATGAGGAAGCAGTAGGTGAAAGAACGGGGAAAGGAGAAGAAATGGGTGTCGAGATAGGAAGAGGAGAGGGTGATGAGTTAGGAGCAGAAGGAGGAGATGAGGTAGGAGGAGGAGATGAGGTAGGAGCAGAAGGAGGAGATGAGGTAGGAGATGAGGTAGGTGTAGGAGGAGGTGTAGGAGTGGGTAGTGGGGCAGGTGGATGATGTGAGTTCAGATGTGAAGCTAGAAGAGAACCGAAGTGCTGTTTCCCAGACGGTCTCAGGTGTAAACCGTGCTGAATCGCCCTACTTCTCGTTTGAACTAATAATTCATTTACGTTACTTGCAAGCTAACCAGACTTCCTCTTCCACTACCATAATTAAGTACTAAAGTGTTATGATTGTCTTTTATAGAGTGCAATAATTCTTTAGTTAACTACGGCAATTTGATTTCTCTGAAAATGAAAGTGTTGTAGTTACAGTCACTAAGGTCACCGGTACGTTGCTTCTAGGAAAAAAAACGGATGTAGTTTTTTTAATGCTCTACATTTTATGTCCTGTTGGCACATAAAACAAGAAAAGTGGAATATAGGTATATGATACCGATACCAAAGGAATTTTTTTGATCATGATATGAATGTATGAGTAATATACTATTAATTTAGGTTAACTATCTGGTATATTCGTTGTAGAATGTTAATCGAAAATTATGTTTTACGATATATTCTGTATCCATTTGATATTGACAGTAAAAGGCCCTTCTTTCTTTGTTTCATTATTTTCTTGAAGTGATCTATGAAGCAGGTTCCCCGCGAGTCATTTTATATCGAATCATTCAGACATGTCACACTGTCACATAATTTAATGAATTCACCCTACTATCACAAAAAAAATTATCTAATTCTGAGACGTCAAGATCCAATGTCCAATTTCACATGTAATAACCCAATAATGTACATAACGATAATACAAATATTATTATGTAATATTGTTTAATTAGCATCAAATTGATAACTAGAGAATATTATGTAAATAACATGAAAATGATTATTATATTTTCTTTTATATGTAATTAAGGATGTTGAGCACCATCAAACTGATAATTTTATTTACTTTGTTTAATGTTACATAATGTAATTAAAAAACACTATCTTTTTATATTATTTTTAAGCTGTATTCTGTTTAATTATATATGTATTGATTATAATTTCAAAGGTTGTATTGTGACAAATGGGAGTAATTTTTTTTTCTAAAACCGTATCAGGTTTTTCCATTTTAATGCTAATTTTAACCTTGAAGGTGAAACAAAATCTGAAAGCCAGTTGTATCTTTCAAAACAACATAAACTGTTGTGTGAGATATATAATGTTTAGAGAAATTAAATAAAAACATCAATATTTTAGAGCTAGAAACGCAAAACTATGTTGGTTTAATTTTTCACGAGCCGAGAAAAAACGACCGTATTTCGTGTAACATTAAAAATTTATACCTTATTGAAAAGTAACGAACAAAATCATTATACATTTTGGAAATCGTTTAATAGTGATAGAAAGAAAAACAACATAAAATTTCATTAAGTTCCGTGACAGTGGGTGACATTGTGGAATGATCCTCAATATGTTCATAATGAGTGCAGGAACAAAATGTAACAAACGAAATTTCACTTCTCTGCAAATCAACTTAAAAATGGTATCTGATATTGTATACAGCACAATATAGCGTTTATTATCCGAACTTATGTTGTCAGGGATAGTTCGGATAATTGAAATTCTCGTAGAGATAGAGAAATTTGAGGAAAATGCTACAAAACCAACTCGCTTGTACAACAAGCTACTTTGCTCATTTGCATGTATAACATACACGCAGTCAAAATAAACGACAAAAGTGTATTAACTTTCGGTCAGATGAAAATGGCGACGAGCCGGGAATCGAACCCGGGACACCTGCTTTGATCGCAGGGCTGTTATCCACTACACCACCCCTTCGCCTTCCACAACTGTACTCCATTTCCACCCAGACCTAAACCCGGGAAGACCTGAGACACATCCCCATACAGGAGATAAGAGAACCAGGCCATTTTGACCTGATCGAAAGTTATCACATATCTTCTCCACGTGTAGGGTACACGGAAGAAATATGGACAAAAAGTGTATTAGTTGTACGTATGTATGTAGTAAAATTTATGACGTTTATTTATGTCACTGCTCTTCGTACTTTCTAGAAGTGTCAGTCTCGACATAACCGCGAATGATTTTGTTCCTTTCCTTTCCCATGATGCCAGTTCGGTTAATCGGATATTCGGATAATACTTCTGTACTTCTTTTTCCAATCACCTGTGGCTAAACATATTCCATTCGTATATGTATTCGCTTATCCATCTGGGGCGTCTCTCCTTCATATGTCTCCCGTTCCCTTATTCATGTGAATCGTTACCCCGCAATTGCATGATTCGTTCTCTCTCTCGAAGGGTGAAGCAAACGGTGCGGAAGGGCGAGAAGGGCGTACGTGCAAAGGAAACGGAAGGGTCGCTGCAGGGCCACCGCGCGCCGAAGGGCGGAGGAAGCACCTCGCAAGATGAACGGCGCGGCGAGGAGCTGCAGCCGCCGCCACCCAAAACCCTCTCTCGCGAGAGAGACCGGGTCTTTGGAAGTGAACGGATCTCAGTAAGGGGAGAAGCTTTCGCGGCGGTGGCGGCGGCGGAACTCGTCACGCAGAAGGAAGCGATGATGTTTGAATTTACGATGGAAAGTCTTTCACAAACATAGAGATTTTATGAACCACATTCTCTCAGTTTCAATTATATCAGAAAACCTTCTCTTTAGCATTAACCGCAAGGTTTTAGATGGGAAAGAAAATATAATCTGGAGATGTAGTCAAAATGATTTAAAAAATTTAAAGCACACAACTTCTGACTCGGTTTCACTAATCTCGGTTAGAGTATTTTAATCTTAGTTAAGAGAGTCCGCTTGTATTTTACCAACGATGGTTCCGGAAAATCACGGTGGAATTCGCTCTAACCTTGATAAAATGTACATGCAGGTCAATAGAGTTTTGAATAAACATATCGTTTAAAAAAAACATATCTTTTTTTAAAAAGAAAAATTTAAGCTCTGTTTAAAATATTTAACCCTGATTAAATGCCTTCTGAAGATTATTACGAAGACTTCATTAGAGAAATGTATGTAAAAGGAAGTGTTGACTATGTTTGTACCAGCGCATACTGGGTAAAACTACTTCATTCTAAACCAGTCGGAATAGAATTATCGACGTTAATGCAACGCCCTCTCAATTTTGAAATATGTGACTTCCCGGTTAAAGCAGATCATGGTTTTAATGTATTTTAATAGTTTTTATATATTTTTAATTGCGGTCAAATTAAAATTGGTTTCATAAAGTTTCACATAGATTGGTTATATCGATCTACCATATGATATTTTCATTAGGTAGTATAAAAATCTAGTCGACCGTCTAAAATATTTTCTATATTTACTACTTGTTAAAAGTTTTTCCTTCGTAATGGTACAGTCAGAACCAAATGTGCAATGACAGAAAATGATTAAAAACTTTTCGAATAGTTAAAAAATGAAAATTATGAGTGTGAAGATCTCTTTAAGAACAATACGAATGAATTCCTCTCCAATTTCTCACTTTTTTCATTTATAAGTGACATGTGACGTTAATAAATGAGTGACGTTAGAATGCATTTATAAATACACATTTTCATACAAAAGTATACATTTGATGTTGTTAAATGTAAAGGGAAATATATTTAAAATGGAATTCAATTTTCGTTTGTATGTTTATTACATGTATTTTTGTGACAGTGATATCTTTATTACGAGCTGTCCCTGTCAACTTGTCAAAGAGCGATTGACTAAAATGTCGCTTGTCAACATTATGCCGATGTCAAAATCGAATCGGTGAAAATATCTGCCAAGTTCGTATCAGATTGAATGGAATTATTATTGATGGTATTATCACTCAAATACTTCTGATTCGTATGTCACCAAAGCGGAGACAAAAAGTGTATGTTGACGCGTTGACAAAAATTTGCAATTTCGTGGCAAAATTTCCAACATTTAGATCCTTTGGAGATCATGCTAATTCATCATGCTATTGTACAAATTTTTCATCAGTTGTTAGTAAAGGCGTGAAAAATTAATGTATTGTTTTTTCTGAAATTAAATGAATGAAGAATGAGAAACGTAAATGAGCAAGTACGTGGAATAGTTTTGTATCATCAGTTGATTTGGTTCTGGTGTATCATGTTGTCGAAAACCAAGAGTTTTCAACCGCAATGCTATTGACGTGTCCCCAAGAAACTAAATATTTGTAACATTTTCACATCACCATCTTTCCTAGTTTTCTCATGGGCTTAAAAACTCATCTTTAATGTGTGATAATAATGAAAAAAAAAATCCCGTGAACGCCATCGCAATTTCAGTTCGAAAGAAAACATCGTAAAAATGAAATAATTAATATGTACGAGATTAAAGTGGAACGATAGATCTAAGCAAAATATTTGAACGTACAAGGTGATTCAGTGAGGACGTTAACCCCGAATACTCTGACGTAATAAAGAGTCCAAAGTGCGGTTTCCACAACCATGAGACAAGACATGAGGCTGATCATTTGACGAATTCAAATGATTAGTAAGCTGCAGAGGTATTTACAATTTTACTGATTTTTTGAAATGAACTATTTATTTTTCATAGCTACTTCAAAAACCTGGAGAAGACGAATGGAAAGATATAACATACATTTAATTTGAACGAATGACAACAGACGCATCATCGCGGATAATTGAATGCCTGGCATACGAACAAGGAAAACTGGATATTTCTCACGCTTTGGATGACTTCGCTCCGGCGTGAGGCGTGATCAATCTCTTAACCATGATTAATGATAAGAAATGTTTAATTCGCTTCACTGTATCTCTGTTACTGTTCGTTCAAATTAAATAAATATTGTATCTCTGTATTCGTCTTCTCATGAGCTTTCAATTCGCTGTAAAAATATTTCATTTCTTATAAGAAAAAGTAAACTATCTCGGTGGCTAATAAACCTCCTCATTATTTGAGAAATTATATAGTGAGAAATATTATAGTAAAAAAAAATATTATAGTGAGAAAGTTCCAACTTTCTACTTTAACCCTTAACCTTAACTTACAAAGTTTATTTTTTGGAGGCCTCTCCGTAGGCCACAACAAGTGGTCATACGCAGTTTGTACTGTTTTTTGACAATAAATTTATGTTAGTAGAAAAAAACAATTATAGACGTCAGATGAATAGTACGTCTGAGAGAAAATCACATTGTCTTAGAGAAAATCTTAAATCTTTCGGGGAATATTTGAAATGTATGCTTATATTGAATCGTTTTATGAAACCTGGAAATTTGTGCTCTTCACTTAATAATGCGTTATATTTTGCTTAGGTAGTTACAATATACGATATAATATAAATATACATATAAAATATAATATATATGTATAAATACATATACGAAGTCATGTGTATTACGCGAAGTCATGTCTATATAGAAATGATCCTACATTTGAATGGTTTATCGCAAGTACTGTTTTAAGGAGCGGTTCCTGTGGCTTCGATCCTTTGGATTCCTCGTGGCGTTTGATTGATGCGAGGTTCTCTCGAAGTGCCTCTTCATTTCCAGAGCGTAGTAGATGGAAAAGTACTTCAGAGCGAATCTATCAGATATCAGAAGAGAAACGTTTTACGTTTTGTTGTTGTCTACATTTGTTTATAAACATTTTAAAGTGTTACGGCGTAGTAAAGACCGTTGATATCTTGAGAACGAACTACAAATTATTTTTTGCCTTCTCGACATTCGATGGTGATAAAAAGAATTTGACTCTACTTTTAAAATGTTATTTAAATTTGTATAGAACGATATGTTCGCAATTTCATTGATTGTAAATGAAAGCTCTTTTTGATAATATTATTAGTTTCAATTTAAACTCTCAACTTCCGGGTGCCAACTCATGGGATAAAGGTTAAACCACCAAGTCGACCGGAAGGTAAAGGTAGTCGGGTTATCTTAGTCAAAGAATTTTATTTTCCCTTTTTATTTAAATTACTTTGCATTATAGTTGCTTGAATAATAGGATCTAGTACATCCAACTTGTAACGAAAAAGTTGTTTATATAAAAAATAACATTTATTGGGAAGTCGCTTCGTAAGCGGCATATCCTTAGCATTATATCTGTATGACCGTGATTCATGTTGGACAGCTTTCAGACACTAAAGCTGCCAACGAGAAAATTAAACTATATCTTCTAAAAATCCGATGATATCTAAATTTTTTTAAAATTAATATATTTTTTTACTTCAATTGAAATAAATTCGATTTAAAATATTCATAAAGAAATTTATTTTTGAAAATAAATTCTAGTCTCAGGTGAGACTGTCTTTCTTTCTAATATTAAATACTCCACATTTTGTTCCCATTTATACAATTTTAGACGTTTAAGACATTTAATTATATTTCGACAGAATTACCTGAAGAGTTGAAATTACGTCATTACACGTGGATATATGAAAACCGAACCCAGCATAGGTAACCGTTTGCGGGCACTCATCCCGTGCACGTGTTACTGGTTCACCGGGGAACGACAGGTGGATGTGGTTTGGGCTTTGGGACTTGAAATAAGTGGTGCCTTGGTCAGATAGGCAGAGGTCAGAGCTCGAGGTCCCGGGTTCTCGGTCCATCGCCGTTTCCACCTTGCCATTGATGACGCAAACTTTTCTCGACGAATAAGTACCGGAAATTAAGAGTTTAAGTGGTGAATTAATTCACAACCAGCGAATGCGAGTCTCTTTTGAATGAATTATAAGTAAAAATTACGTTTTGGGAGTCATTTCAGATTGTTATTTGTTTGACTAATTGAAACAAGTAGACCAACATTAATCACGCTACACACAACTGTGTAAATTACATTTCTCTCTTTAATTAACCGCGTTGTTTTAAAACTATGAATTTCCTCAGTTTTACCCCGGTGTTATAACTAAGTTGCATCCATATACTGGGTAAGTCAATATTTGTGTCTTCGGAAAAAAAAACATTATTACGAATGTAGTTGAAAATACGTACAAAAATAAACTGTAGTTAATTTAATTTTTTTCTAATGGAAAAAGAGTATGAGAAGTAACTTTTGATATCGTTTCTTTATTGGGGAACAAAATTTTATTTCATTCCGTGAATGATACATGACTTAGTGTTTCCTTCATTAAAATATTTTGTACCGAACCTCACGCAATCGATGACATACAAATATAATTTTAAAGAAGTTTAATTTTAAGTTTAAAGACGATATTTCGATAGTAATAATTAGGAATATATTAAACGAAATGAGTAATTCTTTCGTATTATATGGGGAAAAAGTCATTGAATAGGCCAACGAGTTTCCTTCTTTTATCTGAACAAGGTATCTCCGCTCCAAACATAGTCAATACAGGGACTTATTCCATGGGCTCACATCGGTCAAATGGTTTTTGTTATAAATTAATTATCTTCTCTTTGATGCTTCATGATGTGACTGCTCACTTTTGAAGGCTGTAACCTCTGGGAGGCGTGAGTCATTACTTCATCTCTATCAGATTGTTTTTCCACACTCATGTTCGACTTGCCAGTTATTTTTTTAAAAATATCTCTAATTGTGCGTAACTCTTCACAAAATCTGTGAAACTTGTTCCTCTTATCCCTAGCCCCCTGCAGGGTTTCCATCGTGTTCATTTTAAGAACATCTTGTCCCCTAAAACTTACTTCTATGCACTCCATAGATGTGAGAGTGCCATGCAATATGATGTACACTTTCAATTCTTTGCTTACAAATACATATATCATTTCCTATTTTGTTTATTCAATTTAAATATTAGCTGAAATTTCCATTATATATATATACTGTCTCTTATACAC
>NNCF01126988.1:548390-559650 GCA_002313205.1 Laupala kohalensis | reverse complement strand
TATATATATATATATATATATATATTTCTTTTCTGCGTAACGAATCTCACATTAGAGCACTAAAACGTACGATTCCCTGTTATTTCATCTTTCACATTTTCCTTTGCGAGATAACAGCCATTACAGCAAGAAAAGACGTTAATAGCTTAATTTATTTTAAAACGATGTAACTTGACTTATTGATTCTCGACAAATGAAATCCCTGACGCTCCTGGTAATAAACAAATTTGTGGAGAATTGTATACTATAGTTCTGATTTCCTGTTTGAATTGTTAATGCTAAATATGAAAGCCAATGAGAGTTGTATGCAACTAGAATATATGGGAAAAAGTAGTATATGCCATATTACTTACGTTAATAAAAGTAAGAATTCATATTTTCATAATAATAATAATAATGCTAATAATAATAAATTTATTGTCTAAATAGCAGTTACAAACTGCGTATGACCACGCAGAGGACAATAAACTAATTTACTCTCCGCAAGCGAGCGAGGGACCATCCCATCAATTCCGATCAAGGGCCCCAAGGCAGAGGGAAATTATTCGATGCATGTCATAATATTGATAGAATACCAACACATTTCTATTTAATAAAACACAAACAAATAATTTCAGAAGTGCGCAGTATAGATTATGTGAAAAATATCGTTTATAAAGTATTACTATTCGAGATTTATTATTTCATTAGACACCGCCCCTAGACAAGACTCTAAAGAGCCTTTATAGAAAATCCGCCTCTGCCGGAAGGAAAACCGGAGAAAATTCCGGGTCAGGTTGGGTTACACATACAGAATATAGGTTAGATTTCCGCGCTACTTCATCGCGCGGGTTGATGTAGTAATTATAACGACCGGATGTAGAGTTCAGAGAAAGACGTCGGTTTGCTGCATAAGAGAACGAGGACTCCCGCTGAGGTCACCATGCGTGACCTCCCCTCTGACCGCGGTGCCGCGATCGATGCTTAGAAACGGATCGCACTAACTGGTAATTTACTGCGGACAATTCAGCGATCTTCCGGCTGGCTTCCGATGGCCTCGCCAGCAATTGGTGGATCGATTCTTCTTTGACTCTCCCCTCCCCTACACCCCTCTGCCTCTCTTCCCCTGAGTCATCCTCTTCGTCTTACCTCGACCAATAACACTCCCACTCGTAAAGTTTTCTTCTTCTTCCTCCTGTCGTGTTTTCACGTGCCGTCTCGGATAACATTTTCACTGTCGTGTTTTATGGAACTTCTTCTGCGGGACGGAGGCTCCGCCGAAATGAAAGACGAAAAGTTCGCGAAGAAAGAGCGGAAAGTTCGTTATAAATAGTGACGTTACTCAGGTAAATGTATTCGCGACTTGGGAATTGCGATTGGAGTGAATTTTGAACAAGGAATAGAAAAAATTAAGTCGATGGGAAGGAAAGGTACGTCAAGAATATTTCATCCTGTTTCAGTAGTTTTGCATAATATAGTGAATGGAAATAATATTAGAATATTTTATCGCACACACACATTATATATATGAAGATATTTAGTGACCATTTCATTTGGATTAAATCAAATAATCAGTTCAAGAAGGGTTCGGTTCTGTCTACAACATTTTACTACTTAGTAGTTTTCTAATGCGTCTCAAATATATGGTGTGTAACGGTTATAAATATTTTGATACCAGGACACTACCATACGAAGATATCAATACTGATACATCAAGTCTGTACTAATATAAGTGAATTATTTGAAATCTGTGTTGCAAGGAAATCGGAAAAAGGAATCCATGAAAATTTTTGAAATTTCTGAGGAAACTTCTTAAGGGTTATTGAAATTAAAACGCTAAGTATGGTTAATGATAATGAATTATTAGTGCAGAAAATCAATTGAAATTGCCTACTAATTAGTGGATGTAAATTGGCTTCACTCGCATGATTGTTGGCTGTGAAGCATACTAACGTGCGCGCCTGACAGCGATTGTGTGACGTGAGGTGGACAATGCACTGAACGTGTAATTTATGTGATCGAATCGTAGAAGCAAAAGACTGTGAAGAACATGTTTTCCAGTATATCAACTAAAAGTTAAATGAAAACCTAAGAATTCAGAAGTATTATCTATGAAATTTTTTATTTCTTTCTGCGTGGATTTTAAAATAATTTGTAATTAAATAAATATCAGCATATATTAATGAAAACTGTGTGTTTCGTTCGTATTCTTAGTGGGTTTTTTTAAAATAAACGACAGTGAGAATTTAATGCCCCATCCTGGCTCGGGGTTTTCTCCGTTTTTTCTTCGGGTAGAGGTGGATTTCTTATACAGGTATACAGATATCTTATACAGGTGGTATTCTTATACAGGGATTTCTTATACAGGCTTTTGTCTAGGGGCGCGTTTATTGTAACAATAAATCGTGAATTTAGTGTTATTTCAATTCTTATGATTTATAAACACTATACTTAGAATAATCTATAGTTAGATAATAATTTGTACATGTAAATTTTTTGCGTTAAATTACAAACACATTCTCATTCTATTAGTATTATAACTCGTAGCTAACTTTTCATCTTATCTAGGAATTTTTGCTGAAAGTTTTGAATCCGCCTCTGCCTTAGGGCCCTTGATCAGAATTGATGGGATGGTCCCTTGCTTGCTTCTGGAGAGTAAATTAGTTTATTGTCCTCCACGTGGTCACATGCAGTTTGTACTGTTTTTTTGACAATAAATGTATTATTATTGCCACGAAAGTAGAGAAATATGGGAAATAAAATATGATTTTGGTAGATTGTATAAGAACCCCGGGCAACGTCGGACAAAACGATCTCGAAATACGCAGACCTATTGACAGGTGTTTTAGTACCAACTGTAAGATAAAATACATCAAGTTTTTCTTTGAATGTCGAGGTAATTTATGCGTTCCTTTAGCAATGCTATATTTTTTGTGAATTGTTTTAAAATTTAGAATGTCTTGTAATAATCGTTTTCAGTTTATTCTCCAATTCCGAACAACACCGGATATTTCTGTAGTATCTTCTAAACGGTTAAGACATGGAATAGTGTTTTCAATAATTGTAAGTTAAGTCCTGACTCGAGGCTAATCGTTTGAGGTATTCAAATGATTTGTTGCCTTTATAGCAGCATCCTGATTATTTTATTATCTTCGTGTTTTTGCTGTAAGCGAAGCTATTAAGTCCAAGAAAATACGAATGGAATTAGTTTAAGAACAACACCAGTGGAACTGCTTCTCCAGCATATAAATTCTTTGGGAGACCAACGAAAACTTGGACATAAAATCATTGCACAATAAGGTTTCACCACGACGCGAGGCAAAGTCTCTTCCCATGATGAAATATGCCATATTAACCATTTAGTTGGTCTCCACACGATATTAATATTCACACAAAGAGTGCTAACAAGGTAGTGCACCATATTAGATTGAAGAAATGTAAAATTATAATCTTCAGTCTCCTCCGTTGGCAGTGAAATTTCGATCTATCCAGATCGTCACCGGGACTTATCGGCATTTCATTGACGTGGCGCAAACTCAAACTTCAATATTTACATCCGTTTAGGAAATATGTGAGGTGTTCATATTGTTGAATCATACGGTACGTTGAATCCATTAGGAAACATTGAGTTTTTGTGAAAACTTTCTCTCATACTTATGATTTTTTTTTTTTAAAGGAAGAAAATTTCACCTGGGAATTCGCCGGATCAGAAAAGAAGAAAAGGATTGTTTTTTCCGTCATGACTTCTACATTTTCCTCTGTGATCAAAAGTTTCCCGAAATAGAGAAAAGGGAAAACTCTTTGCTTTCGGTGGAATACGTTTGAAGGCTGTTCTTGACCCCTAGAGAGCGACTCGTGAGGAAAGTTCCCGGATGACATGGAAGTGCATTTCCACCCCCATCCCACCCCTCATCATCCCCACCCCCTGTTCTTCTCTCTATGGCGAGGGAGCCGAGATGGTTCGATATAAAGTTTCCTGCAGAATGAGCTCTATTACGCCCTCCAAGGAGAATGGAAGTTTTTGCCAAAAGTCGCAACTGCAACTTCTTCCACAGCTGGGCTACAGTCTTTGAACTTGTTAAAGTTCGGAGTCTGTTCCCAGGTGAATGAGGGGACCTTGATTCTGGAGTTGGAATGTTTTCACACGGCGCTGAAGACGTACACGCATGAGCGTGCGGTCGTGATTGGATTCAAAGAACAATGGCTCATCAAACTATCACGTATCTAATACATAGGGTTATTATCCTTTAGCAACTCTGCGACCTTATTATTGAACGGCTGTTAATATACGACGAATCGAAACACCTTAAGTGTTCCGTATATTTACGAGTATTAATAAAATACAAAGACACTCGTTTTAATTTTAATGTTAACGTAACAATTTAATGAAAATAGAATTTCAGCGAAACAACAACGACACGATTGTCGAAGCCTTTAGGGTGGTTCCTAAAAAGAATTAACTTTTGATATTCGGACATGGCATCTTCCCACTTTCTTTCATGCTTTACAATAAAGTCTTCGATAAAAATTCCATCTATTTAAAATATTTTTAATGGTCACTACCAAGCTTTAAAATTTTTGAAATTTGAAAATTTGAAAATTTGTAGTGACTTTTAAAATAAGTTTAAAATTCTGAAACCTTCATGGGAGTTTTAATTTTAAAAATATAAAAAAAATGGGAGGATACCTCGTCCAAATTTCAAAAGTTGTTTCTTGAAGAACCAGCTTCATGCCCACGCGTGGAACCCGGTGGGGTAGAAACCCGTAAGTGTGAAACCTCGCGAGTGAAAGGGTTGGCGCCTACTAGTAGAAATGCCAGAGAGCGAAGTGAGACGAAAAAAAAACCCAAAATGTAATATCATAAAGAGCTAATAAAAGTGCGGTTTTTGACAAACTGCATCTTCCTACTATAGTAAATATAATTTATTTTTTAGTTTTGTTGCATTGAATTTGAAAAAAAATTGATCTAATAAGATTTGTAATAAAATTAGACTCAAGTGCCGGTCCATCCTAGTTATTTTGAATTATTTTTCTTAAACGTCTTTCAAAAATGTATATTTGAGGTTACAGATCACGAGGAGGTAAAAATGTAGTTCATGCCTTTTGAGGATAATATGTACAAATTTCTTCCCTTACTCTCGGATCATCAGCATTATTACCGGTGGGTTTTCAGCATTTTCTAAAGGATCGAGATCCGTACATAAAGTCACAAAAAAGTGGGTACCTAGATATTCTTTTCTTTATCACTCAGAACGTTCATGAAAGAATTGAAACTGAATGAAAATAAATTTATTGTCAAAAAATTCAGTTACAAATTGCGTATGACCACGTGGAGGACAATAAACTAATTTACTCTCCGGAAGCAAGCAAGGGACCATCCCATCAATTCCGATCAAGGGTCCGAAGGCAGAGGCGGATTGAGAGGATAAGAATAAAAAAGTTAACGTGTTATAATATCATCAGCTTACAAACAAATTTACATTTAACAAAACAAACAAACAAAAAATTGTTCGCAAGTAAGTAATATTATCGATCTATAGGTTATTCGGAATTTAATATTTATAAAACGTAACTATTAAACTATCTCAATTCGAGATTAATTGTTACAATAAGTCCACATTATTACAATACTCTACAATCTTCCGGTACCATAGAATATTATTACTCTTTTTCTGCCCTCCCTTTAACTATTGTTCCTTTTGCTTCCGAATGCTGATGGTTTCATGAAGTTTGTATGCAACTAGAATACATGGGAAAAAGTAGTATATGCCATATTACTCCGGAAAATAAAAGTAAATATTCATGTTTTCATAATAATAATAATAATAATAAATTATTGTTAAAAAATGGAGTTACAAATTGCGTATGACCACGTGAAGGACAATAAACTAATTTAAAGGAGTTTACTCACACGTAAACACCTAAGTCGGAAACCTGAATTTTGTGGTTGAAAGAAAGAAACAAAAATGTTAAACTTTATCAGAGTCACTCTGTTAAACGGTTACGGTTTCCAAACGGTTACGTCACCCGTTCTTTTGCTTTCTCGTTTTCATTCGCGAGAAGGACGGATTTTTTTTGAAGCTAGCACAAGTAAGTGGAAGCAATGCCAGACTCAGCTCGGGGCCAAGACTCAGGACGGAGTTGTTCCATGAGACGTGATATACTATGTGGGTCGTTTGAACGAAGGAGGAGTCAACTGTAGAGGGATTTCGGCGTCGCTACACAGCGTCTGCCTCTCATTCACATTCCTAACCTCTGCATCCTCAAAAGGGTCTCTCACTCTCCATCAAAAGACCCGAGTAGAAGCTCCTTGAAGCACTCAAGGTGTACCACCACAACTTCCAACGTATTGATCAATGCTCTTAGGATAACCCGAGATGAGTTTCATTGGTATAAATACTCATGCTTAGATGTACCTGGGGTTCAAGGCTTTAGACACATAAGGTTCTGATTGCGGCGGCCATTTTGATGCTCTTAGTTAAGAATGAGGGAATTAAGGGAGAACGATACGTTCCTCGGGGTGAACGAAATGTCGAATTACTATGGTTAGAAATGGGAGCTCGTATCAACATGGACGCTCTGAGTTACGTGATTCCAATCGGATCCAATCGATGATAATAATAATATTTATTAATTACGAATAGGCAGATCTAGCCCGGTGACAACATATAAGGAAAAACAATAAAAATACTTATCACAGAACTGAAATTAATAATTGTTAAATCATTAAACTATATTATTAAACTAATATTAAAGTATTGAATATAAAAACATTTTACCCTGAAACACCTAAAAAGTTGATAAAAACTAATCGCACATTTTATTGTGCTGATGACCCGAAACACTGAATTTACACTCTTTCGTGCAATTCACTTTGCATTTCGCTTCCCTCCCTTTCTAAATAACTTATTTCTCTCGTATCCCTTCACTTCACTACCCACTATCACTCCGCATCTCCCCATCTACACTAACCTTCTTCCAGAACTTGCCTAACCTTTTCGATTTTTCTCCTTCCGTTTTCTTAGAGCGTTTTTGTATTTAAGAGAGGCTGCTGAGGCCGACAGTGCTCCCATGACATCGAGAAGCAAATTGTTCCAGTCCCTGATTGATGTATTGAGAAACGAGTATTTTCGTATTCTTGTTTTCTTTTTTCTTTCCTTTCGAGAATTTTGAAAAAAGTTATCTTTTCTACCCAATCGATGCTCATCGTTGTCGGCAAAGCTCTCTTCAAAGGCTGTACATGTAATTTTTTTACGTTTAATTACAAACATATTGACATTTTATCAGTATTATAACTCGCAGCTAACTTTTTATCTTATCTAGGAATGTTTGCTTAAATTTTTGAATCCGCCTCTGCCTTAGGGCACTTGATCGGAATTCATGGGATGGTCCCTTGTTTACTTCCGGAGAGTAAAATTATTTTGTTGTCCTTCATGTGGTCATACGCAGTTTGTACTGTTTTTTGACAATAAATTTGTTATTAAAGGTTGTCACAACTTTATCTACGAGTGGGGGAATTATTGTTTCTTTTAATCTCCATCTTCGAATTTTACGTTTTCGTAAAAAGATTTTACAATAAGAATCACCACGTTAAAGTAATTTCAATGCGTATTGAACTTGGTTAAATTCTCCAAACTAAAGTCATCGTACTTCTATGGACTTTCTTGAATGTATTTTAATTACCCCGTACAAATTAAAACAGGAAAGACTTATTCGAGTTGCCGTGGTATCAAATAGAAGGAAACAAATACACATAGATAAAATCTTTCATTTATCTTTCTTGAGATAATTAACCGCAACGGGAAAATTTCCGGTTAATTGTTGGTTGTGATAATGAAAAGTCACCACTCCAATGGACTGCATTGACGACGCAAAGTCGCCAAGCGATTGCAGGTTTAACATATTTTTTTACGTAGTAGTTATATGGTACACAAATAAGTGAATGAATCAACCGGTAACGTTTAATTGTCTTATAAACTATTATTAGCATTCATATGGACCATGGCTAATATTGAAAAAAAAATGAAACAATTAAATTAATTATTTTAAATAGCGTAGATATATTTTCAAAAAAATGGGTGAAAAATATCAATTCATTCTCTGTACATACTCATGGTAAACACTAGTTTTAAATTAGCCTTGGAGTTGCGTTACTTTGCGTCGGTCATGTATCGTAATCTAGGAACTGTGAAATAAATCATTGTGATAGATTACACGTGGTTTAAGTACTACTAGAAACATCATACTACTGTATAAAACAGAGATTTCGATTTTCAATGTANATATATATATATACAGTTATTATAATAGTATGAAGGGGTATAAATATATACCATGGAAAGGGATATACATATTTCAAAAGGGTATAAATAAGACCTTTAGGTCCTGGAAACAAAGAGAAATATACATGTGATTAGAAGAAACATTGGAGAGTGTTTATAAAGTACTTAGTTACCGCAATAATGTACTTTGATACCGCAAATTATTATTAAATTAGCTTTTGCATATTCTCGGCGAACATATTGTCCACTGACTTTCATTTTCTATTGAGCAATACTTTGGAGAACTCATTGTGATACATTGCTAACCACAATGAGTTCTATATTAAATACATTAATTTAAATGCAGTTTGCACTTATTTTATTGATGTTTTATTCAAGAAATCATGCTTCTCATAATTAGCTTAACAGGTTGAAGCAAATTTTCATGCAGATGCCGCAGATAGCAGCATGTTGACTGCAAAGAAGTTTACCGATGAAATGGACCCACTTTTTCGTTTTTGCTCTACAATTATGTTACATTTTTTTTAGCTGAGCTTCAACTAGATATTGGTCAGTATTCCAAGAATATCGAATAAAATGACCCTTTGTTAAAAACAGCCATATATTTTTACTAAACACAAATAGGATAAAATATTGCAAAAGGTCGTTGCCTAATGATGATCCAAAGAAAGGATCTAAACGTTGTGGTAGTTTCATTTGATAGTGATAATATATCCCGACGGAAAATATGACTAATTCAGCATTCCAAGAAGTTTAATACGTACCCTCTTATGTAACTTTGATACTGACAATGAACTTATTACTATTGTGTATTTTTATATGTTAAAGGTCTGTGTCTTGATTATCACGTTGGTTTGGTTCAAAATTAATTCACATTTGAATGTGACAAACATTTTCAATAGATTTCAAAAGGTAATCAAGAACGAATATTAATGCGCAAAATTCAAAACATGTCGCAGGAACTCTGCTAGTATTTGTGTAATATACAAGAATAGGAAAGGAAATAAAATTTTACAGAATCTTTTTTTTTTTTTTGGCTTTAGGGCTCGTGAATATCAAGGTCATTAGAGCCCATGCAAGTAGGGAAAAATGCAGTTTCGCACCATAGAGAAGAGCCGTAGTGACTCTTCCCCGTGTGTGGGACTCGCCGAATATCTCGACCATGCCCACTAAAGAACCCTCCTGAAATCAACAAATATCTAAATACAAAGATGAAAGAAAAGAAAACAGAATACCAATATATTATATCACAAAAAAGGAAATCAATTTCTAAAGATTATATTTTCTAATTACAGAAACGAACGATGAAAAGAAAGAATACAGGAAAGATGAAAAAGGAATGCAAATTTTTAAACCCTCCCGAGAACTTGTGGGAGGAGCCCCGATCTACTCATAAAATTCAATAGTTTATTAACATTAACCGTTTCATTTCCGAGAATTGTTGGTAAATCTGCAGCCAGACCAATTTGTCTCCGTATACTTGAGTATCTTCTGCAATCAGTTAGTAGGTGACGCACTGTCAGAGAACAGCTACACTCCTCACAAACGGGTTCATCATCAAGTAGTAAGAGATACCTATGAGTGAGAGGACAATGTCCTATGCGCAGGCGGGTCAGCAAGACCTCGTCGCGCCGGGCTGGCCTACAGGAACTGCTCCATGACTTAACAGAAGATTTGATAAGTCGGAGCTTATTCCTTTCAACAGCTAACCACTCATTGCTCCATTCACTCAGAATCCTCATCTTGATGGAATTTATGAGATCTCGTTTTGGAATCGTGAAGAAATCCACGCGAGTCTTAAGGCATGCCGACTTTGCGGAAACGTCTGCTTCCTAATTTCCTCTGATACCCACGTGCCCGGGAACCCAGCAAAACATTATGTTCTTTCCGTCACTTTGCAGTGTAAAAAGTACATCCTGGATGTTCTGGATCAGCTTATCAGCTGCATACATGTTCTGGATTGCTTGAAGGGCACTCAGCGAATCCGAACAAATCAGGAAATGTGATCCGCGGGTGCACTTTGTTGATCGCAATGCTCCTAATATGGCACTCAGCAGTGTAAACACTGCACAAGTCACCTAGTCAGTAGCCACAGGTCTTACGGTGAAATACCACGGAGCAGCCCACACCATCAGCCTGCTTCGACCCGTCGGTAAACACAGGGATATGGACCCGGTGTTTGTAGAGAATTAGGTGAAAGTCTTTACAGAATCAGTCAAGGAAATATTGCATCCTCGTCCTCTTGTAATTCTAAACACTAGTAATGCGAGACAGTCTTCAAGAGTGATCCGCAAGGTACAAGCATGGTCCGATTCATGGTAAAATCTTTAATGGTTGGTACAGGACACTGTAACAATCATTTATCGTATAGAAAGGTGACGCGGTGAGGCGAAAACACGGGAAATACAAAAGGATCTCGTTGTTCGAATGTCCGTAGCTGCCGCATGAAATACCTGGCATCTTTGAACGTGTACGCCAATCTCTCCACCGACTCTGTGAAGCATGTACCACAGTCGGTGGACGCAATTTTGAACAGTTATTGTAAACATTGCATTTGTTTACGACGCTGTCAATAACCACTTTGTCTTTTCTTTCATCCATTTCTAGTATTTGCGCCTCAATACGTCACTTGAGCCCATACATTCCGATTCAATACATGCGTGTAACAGTGTTCTTTCTTTTTAAAATCTAATAATTTATAAAATTTATAAATTTATTGTCAAAAAGCAGTTACAAACTGCGTATGACCACGTGGAGGAAAAAATACTAATTTACTCTCCGGAAGCAAGCAAGGGACCATCCCATCAATTCCGATCAAGGGCCCTAAGGCAGAGGTGGATTCAAAAATTTCAGCAAAAGTTCCTAGATAAGATAAAACGTTACCTGCGAGTTATAATACTAATATAATGTCAATATGTTTGTAATTTTAAGCAAAAAATTACATGTGCAAGTTATTATCGAACTATAGATTATTCTGAGTATAGTGTTTAAAAATCATA
>NNCF01126988.1:528847-548265 GCA_002313205.1 Laupala kohalensis | reverse complement strand
CAAAGCCTAGAGAACCTGTATAGGAAATCCGCCTCTACCCGAAGGAAAAACGGAGAAAAACCCGGGCCAGGATGGGGCTAAAGAATTAATGTACATAACCGTGGCAAAGATGAGTACACATAAAACTAAATTAATATGAGCCATAAGACAACACAATCATGCAAGAAAATAGTTTTTGAAATTGTTATAAGTTGTTTAAAAAGTACTACAGCAATGGCGTGATAAAGCACAAGACGAATTTAACTTTTGTTAAAATCAATAAATTCTTTTACAGTGTAGAAGCACTGGTGCAGGAGGTAGTTTTTAACCGCGGATTTGAAGATATTCAATTTCATAATATCTTTTATATTCTTGGGCAGGGAATTATATAGAACGATTCCCGAATGGTATGGTCCCTTTTGGCAAAGAGTGGTTGACACTCTAGGGCGATGAATATTACTACTATTGCGTGTATAGTGTTCGTGAACGAGACTGTTTCGTATAAAGAAAGGGTGGCACTTCAGTACCAACTCTTAAATTTTCTTCGAGATCATTATTGATTCGAAAAATGTAGAATTTGCTTGCTTTAAATGATCAGATGGGGAGAAAACAAATGTATCAGGAGCAACTATCTAACCAGCTCCTCCTAGTAACAATAACTAATCACTTCTACTAACCTCTCCACGTGGGCCAAGTTGTTGGTAAACCCAGCTAAGCGTCCCACCTACTAACAATGACCTACCACCCAACTCCTAACTCGCTCCATGTAGATAAGCTTCAATAGCACGCTACATTTCCCATTTACAAATACAACAATACTTTAATCAGTGCCGCGTAGTTTTTGTAGCTGCCAGGTTGCTGCTGTCAGTTAGTAAGTGTAGTTGGGCTCCATACTAAGAGGGTGCGCTCATGTCCAAGTTTTGCGAGAAGAGAACAAAAAAAACAAAACAATTGCCAATCGAGTGTGGCGCAGGAGTCAAGCAGCAGGAATGAATTCAATTATAAAGTATGTAATGTATTGCATCGTTTAAAGTTGTCCAATACTCTGATGAAATAATTTCTCTAACGTTACATTTCATTATTGTGTATTTGTGCACCTTAAAAAGAAAATTCAATGCATTCTTAAATCCAAATAATGAGAAGATAACTTGACAATGAAGCAATTTAACATCGAAATATATATTCTCTTACTTCGACAAAGAGGTATATTATTCTTTAGCATTTATTCATTCGTTCTGATTCATTGTTTGGCAGAGAGAAATTGGTTCCAGTATGCAAAGTATGTGGCAGCCTTGTTTTGTACAAAAATCTGTGTTTCTTATACAATTATGTTTATCGAATATGTACAACTTCGAATTTTTGTGTTGATGCAGAGAGTAACATTTTCGTGACTAGATCCAACGAATATATTCTCTAGAGAAGGAAAGCGGATTTCGCTCGGGTATTGATAAGAATCGCTCCTTAATTTTCCAGACGACATATGTGAACCCTCCATTTCACAAGAACACGTTACTTTTATTACGGAAACGTCACTCAAACAGCTTCCTATAGATTGGACATCGTGTCAGGTAGGAGTACGTCTCCTCAGCTCGGAATGGCGACATTATTATCGGAAGAAGACCATTTACACAGAGCTGATGTTCGTAATGTGAGGGAGTCGGAGATCACACAATGCGAGAAATCACGTGATAAAAAAAGAACCGTTCCATTGTGCTGAACGAGGAGCCAGAGATGTCTGCGAGGGTCAGAGTTGCTGCGATATTGGCCATTCGTGCATCTGCTGTAGACGAGCGTCGAAGATACGTCGTTCAGTGTTCAATCGATGTAGAGTGAGCAGAGAGTGATCAGGAGTGAACGAACTATATATAGCCACGCTATACACATTACTGACAGCTTATTAATTTTTTATAAAGTTGATTTTTTAGTTTGATTCCCATGAAGAATTATTGTTGAGCTGGTGTTCATAGATAGAAAAATGATACTTTCCCCAAAATTTCAAAATTAATGAGCCATTAAAAGTATATATTTATTATAATTATTTAGGATGGAAAAACAAATGTATTTTATTATACTTTGAAACATTTTTCGTCAGGAGTACCTATCAAAGTATTAACGCATTCTATTTTGAACATATCAATGTGTCTACTTATCTGAATATGATTATAACCAACTAACATAAGCAGTCTCAACGATCTCTTTTCACTAGTTTAGTATCATCGTCTTACAATGAAGAGTGTATAGCTAATATGATACAAAATCTCAACCATTAAAAAACAGAAAGATTTTTTGGAAATTACCGTTAGTTTTAAATTACACAAATGCAGCGACTATTCCCAAAATTTAAAGAATAACTTAATTTATATCGCTGGAAACGTCTGAAAAACACTTAAGATAACATTTATTTTTTCCTTTTAAAAAAAATATGTACTAGTAGATGTGAGTTCAACAGAGTGAAATCAACAGAGTCGAAATTAAAAGTTATAGGAAGAAATTGATCTAAATTTTTGAAAGAAGTATTGAACAGGAAAAGAAATAAAGTGAGGAATACTAAATTAGAATTTAATGCCAAAATTTGAAATTCATCTATCGTTGTAGCACTTTTTT
Organism: Laupala kohalensis; assembly: GCA_002313205.1. Taxonomy (NCBI): domain Eukaryota; kingdom Metazoa; phylum Arthropoda; class Insecta; order Orthoptera; family Trigonidiidae; genus Laupala; species Laupala kohalensis. The sequence continues at coordinate 545,682 of NNCF01126988.1, read as the reverse complement.
ATACTCACCTATAAACAAATTTTTATTGAACATTCTTGATGGATTATTTCAACATACTTAACAGGTATAAATTAGCACGGAAAACACTCTACCTTGTTCGTTACTAAACCTCAAATGGAATCACACATAATTATTGTGATTCAGTATTCCCTTGCTTGCTTCCGAAGAGTAAATTAGTTTATTGTCCTCCACGTGGTCATACACTGTTTGTACTGTTTTTTGACAATAAATTTATTATTATATCCTTTTTTAAGTTGTGTCTATTCACTGCTGTCTTCATTAAGTTAATAACCGTTTCAGAACGATGTCTCTATGCTTTCATGTCGTACAAAACGACATATTATTTAACTGAACTTTATGTATGGTTTTCTCCATATGAGCGCGTATTAAATCGTGAAAGTACTGCTTTTGTATGTCCTTTTCATTTCCACAATACGTTTCCGTGTGCCACGATCAATCCCCCATTTGCATTAATCATCACCCAGGCGCCACTCTTCGTATAGAAGGCAGTGAACGTCCATTGAGGAGGTGCCCCCCGGGGAAGCCCCTAGAGTTATTCGTGCCGCCACCCGTCGCGCCACCAGAGTCCTTTGCCTTTTCCTGATCGCAGTTCGTGAGCCAGGCATGGCTCGTGGCTTCTGCGCGCTCACATTGTAAAGGACGAGAACACCCCATCACTATTGACATTAATGCTTTCTGTGGCCCACCGAGGCGAGGCGAAATTGCCAAATATTTATTCACCGCACGAGCAAAGTATTATGTAGGGATCTCATAAATGATTTATGGTCTGTGTATTGAAAAGGCTTCCGTGGGACGTAGAATTTTCTTTCTACCATGTGACATTTCTTTCCGCAAAAAACAACAACAAAAAAACACACTTTCAAGTAACAGCTTTCAATTTTCATGGTGTTCTCTCGAAAGCCGCAGATTTTTAAAATAAAAAATAGTGGTAATGGTCGCATAATAGTTCTTATTAATATTTCACGCCATGAAAAATATATAAACTCTAATGCTTTCATTCCTTGAAAGCTTTGTTTCCGAAGAGTTTTACTCTTAATGCACACAATGAATATTAATTTTGAACAAAACAAGGATTCATTGTACATTAAATGTGATGTTTTAAACTGCAAAGACTTCTTATTCCCATTAGTCCTGTATAAACAATCATAAATAAGTTGAGGGGAAGTATCACAAGTGCTATTTGACATGAGTGAGAATCTCTTTGTACTTTTCCAATTTATTATATTTGGATTGTTTACTCTTTCATAATTGCGAGGAGTTTCTTGAGGCGTATGATAGAAGCTACAATGCAGATGATTTTACAAAGGTATTGAAAACAACTAGCGGAAACAAAGCTTTCAAGGAACGGAAGCATTAGAGTTTATATATTTTTCATGGCGTGAAATATTAATAGGAANAAAAATCTGCGGCTTTCGAGAGAACACCATGAAAATTGAAAGCTGTTACTCTGAAATACTGGACTATTTCTAAGAAAGTTATCTTAAAATTCTTATTGATTTCTATTGAACAGTGTAACATGTGATACTATTTCACCATTTTGTAGCTTCGTCCTAAATACACACCATTTATAGATAATTTTTCTGTTATCTATCTCGAAACTGAACGAGCGACACTCTTTCACCAAATGGATTTTAAAAGTTACATACAAATATGTGTTGACCGCCTTTTACCTGTAAGCAAAGTCACTGCAAGTCTCCCTTTAATTTTCACTCTCTTATAACTTTGTTTACTCTTCTCTCACTTCTGTCTTTGCTCCTGAGAGGCAGTAGCAATAATTTTGTGTATAACCTTCTTTTTTGTATGATTTCCTTTTTTCACTATACATTGTATTAGTTTAAATAGAAGAATCGTATGTGGGATGGAAATTGTGTTCATCCCGCCGTATTAGTTTATTTTACGAAATGTGTACATCAGGGTGTTTCATTTTTGGGCAACTTTTTTTCCCCCCACTTATAGCCACGTTGCACATTTGCGGGAAGGTAAAAAAATAAGGCTGTTAAAATTTGAACTCTTAGTATTATTATGGGGTGTCTCATCGCGAATTTCTATTTCCCATTTAAATAACATGGGAAAAAATGATTTTGTTCTGAATTTTATACCTCAGTAATGGCACATTGTACAGACACGCCCATGGCATATTTTTTATACCGAATTAAACGCTCTACAAGAAAGATCTGTTATTTTTTTATTAACTTAACCAGTAAAATGATATTCGAGTTCAAAGTTTATTACGTATGAAATTTCATCGTATATTTAATATTACAGTGAAACTATTGTTTTTTGTGCATACGTTTTAATATTGTGTATTATGTTAAAGTTTTTAGAGTTTTAAATCATTGGCAAATGTCGTTTATATGTACATGTAAGAAAGGTAGAAGAATACATTGTCTGCCATAGAAGGTCGTTTTAATTTAGAAAATTATTAGTAGCTGACATATACTCAACTAATTAAAAATAAATTTATTGTTCACTGCATGGACCTACGATATTTTGAACTCTTGTGACTTTAAATTATTTAAACATATTTTAAACAATTTATTTTAAGACGTTCGATTATAATTTCCTTTTTCATTATCTCTTTCCAAAAGTATTTCAACACGAATGAAGTGAAATTCTGCGTGTTGAGGGTATTTTGTTCTGCTGAAACGCCGAAAGCAGAGTGTCGTCAAGTGATTTTCAATCGGAAATCTGTGGACGTCGCGATCCCATCTTTCCGTTTTATTGACACGAAAAAAGAATTGGAATCTTAAAAACGCAAGAATATTGAACTTCGTTTAGTATTTCTATCAGCAATTTTAACTGCAATGTAAGTAAATTGAGGTTTTCAATGAAGTGTACAACTTTTTATATCAATCCCAAGAATATATTATACATTTTTAATATCATTTTTCCGAGATCCATTAACGTTGCTCATTTTAAAGAAGTAGCTTCCCTCCAGTAATATGTTATGCTTTAAATAAACCGAGTGAATTTTGTGTAACATCTTTTTGTACGATTCTACGGAAGGAAGTGTTCCATCCGTTGTTTTCCCCATCGTGCCCTTTTGTATAGTGGATTCAGAAACGAGGTGAATGGCAAAATGGTTGCAAGGTTGAAGATGAATATGGATGATTAAGGGTGATTGTAGAGTTACAAGTCAGTCATCATAATTTCACACTCATTCCGATCTACTATCTGTCCACTCATCTTGTTTTCTGAAAAGCTGTACCAGAGCGCGCGGTAGTATAGGGGGAACTACAGTGAGTCTTGATCGTGAGTGACTGATCTCTCCTCCAAGAGCTGCCATGTTTCCGATTTAGTGGCACGTTATTCAAATATACTAATTGTAGTAACCAGAAAAAGGTTGGAAGGTAACAACTATCGGTGATGGACAACTATTTATTACTTAAAACAATAGAGTATACTTCTTGCATAGTGAGGATTGTTTCATACTACGCGACCGTTCTCGGAGACACATCTCCGCGACTCGTCGCTGGGTCATTTCACAATTGGAGACCGTTTTCGGAGACTCAAAGCAGAGGAGGACGGTGAACCAATCGCAAAACCCAATCAGGAGGGAACCATTGGACATATTTCAGTCGAGAGAAAACATGACACGATAACGCCCTCTCCACTTATTTGACTACTCATGTTTCATATTGTCAACGTGACACGAGAGACCGGTCGCACAGACAGCGAACTCGAGTCTCTGTGTGTGAAAGCATTCAGGGAGACACTATTTAATACCATGTTTAACTGTAGGAAGCGACGTGTCTCTGATACCGGTCGCCTAGTGTGAAACGGTACTAATGCAACAATATGGCACTAAGTGGTGACGCCACTCTCGGTGGATCATCTTACTATGCCAGCGGTTGCAGCTGTCGCAGCTGTCTTCGCGTCTGTGGTGCAGGTAGCGCAGTCGACACAGATGTGACGTCATCACACCACATCACCAAACCACATGAGCGTTTACCACACCAATCAAAATTTGTTTCTTTATTATAGAAGAAACAGTTAATTATTCTCCGTTTTCGACAATGTCTTCATGCTATTCTACTATTTTCTAGACGGTCAATAGAGAATTACTAGTAATAACTCTCTTGCATAGGTACGATCAATTGCTTCGATAGGATCGTTGAATCCGAGAGAGAAATAAAGACATGTCGTCTCGAATGAGAACATCTTTTGCAGCGCATCGCTTTTGCCGTATTGTGCTTAAATATCCTCTACTGATTGAACAACTTCTTATATGTCACAGTTTTTTATAAATATGATAATAATAATAATCATCATCATAAATGTTTTATTTTGGTTGGTGGGGCTATGGTTTGGCCCTCTCTTAACCCAACCAACAATCATAAACATACATACATACCAGTGCAATGAAAAAGTATAACCATGAAAATACAATAAAATAAGACAAGAGACAAAATAAATAATCATACATAATACATAAAATAAAAATAAAATACGTACAAACATAAAACCAACATAGAAAAGAAAAAGAATCATATAATCGTACTGAAAATGAGAATTAAATTGATTAGAAAGAAATACAACATTGGTACATGTCTCTTTGAACTTCCTAGGACTATATGCAGTAACTACAGCTGTTCTAAAGAAATGACGTTCACTAGCTAACNACTACAGCTGTTAAAGAAATGACGTTCACTTGAGAGGCAGGTAAAGGGTCAGACAGGTGAGACAGTCAGACAGGCGTATTGATTCTCCACAGCATGTACGCGCAGCCACCATACAGTAAAATCGCCAAGTTTCGACTTTCGCCGCGAAAAAGTTTATAATTTAAAATTTATAAAAAAATATAATTTACTTTCAGTGCCACCCTGGACTCCGGGGAGAAAGGGCTGCGGGACGCCTGTTCTGCTACCAGGCCATGCTGACGATACCAGTCGCTGGAAATAGGCATTAGGACCTACGCAAGACCACGGCAAGAGGGGGCTGGGGGCGTACCTCGAAGGCAGCTCGAAACGAACGCTGGAACACCCCTGGCCTACAAGTACTTTGAATGTTCTGGTAAGCGACTGCTGGTCAGGAACTTTTCTTTCTTGGTGTTAGTAACGCCATTACTCTAACAACTGCATGTATTTCCTTTGTGCCCACATGCCGTCGAAAGATTTAACTTTTTGAGGTTATAGGTGCTTCAAACAGGGAGCGAGGAAGCAACTCCGATGGTGATTATAATAGTAGCCCCATGCTGGCCCAGATTTTCTCCGATTTTCCTTCCGGTAGAGGCGGATATTTTTTATACAGGTTTTCTAGGCTCTTGTCTAGGGTCGGAGTCTATTGAAGTTTTTATTACAAATTTGTTGATATTATATTCTATTCTATTTTTTGTCTTGTCTAGGAATTTCCTGAGATTTTTCAATCCACCTCTGCCTTAGGATCCTTGATCAGAATTGATGGAATGGTTCCTAGGTTGCTTCCGGAGAGTAAATTAGTTTATTATTTTCCACGTTCTCATACGCAGTTTGTTCTGCTTTTTTGACAATTTATTTATTTAATAATGATATTAAAATATTTATTAACACCATAATATATTACATTAAATAATTACAAAATAATTGAATTATGCAATAACATAAATAAATAAGAAATACCTGTACATAGGTCTGGTGTGAGGGAAAAAAGAAAACAAGAAAAACTTACCAACTAAAAATAAATTAAAAAAAGATTTATTAGCGAAAACATTAATGAGTACGATGAAATTTGATTAGAAAAATCTAGCAAGAACGTATCGATTTAAGTCATTGTAATATGTTTTAAAATGCATTTCCAATGAAATTGGGAATGTAAAAATCCGCTCATTACTGTCGGGAATTTGGAGCATCCGATCAAAAACCTGAACACGAATCGACCTCTCTCTTGCTAGAGAACCGGCTATGAAACACTACCTAGTGCTGTCTCCATCCATAAAACTGTACGAATACATGCGTACAGAACAACCTCGCTCCTTTCCTCTCCGAGTCCTCTAATCCTACATAGCTGCATCCGATGATAACTCCTAGCACGGACTGTTTCCTGTGTTGCCAACACAACTCCCGTGTCCGCGCGGGGCGTGTTTCTTCGCGTTAAGCCTCAGATATCGACAGGTAAATTAACCGGAATCAGCAGCGTACTCTCTCTTGGCGAGCCCTCCAATTGCTAGCCGCTGTGTCACAGAGGCGCCTCGTTTTGACAGATTTGCATTGGAATTGGGCTCTTTAGAACCGTCTNAGCCCTCCAATTGCTAGCCGCTGTGTCACAGAGGCGCCTCGTTTTGACAGATTTGCATTGGAATTGGGCTCTTTAGAACGGTCTGGTTGCGCTATGCAAATACCCCATCGATTTACGACCAGATAATTTCTACCGACAATACTATTCGAGGATACTATAATAATACGAAATCAATTGTACAATAAATTCTAATTTCCGATTTTCACTTCATCTTGCGAATTTTTAAATATCTTATTTTTGTTTGTTCACGAAGCAATCTTAATCCAGTTCTTTAACCCAAGTACATTCACTGCTTTTCAAATTTTATTATAAATAAATTTAAAATCATTTATATTCTCATTAACATTTTCCAAGTTTATTAATAAAAGATTGGTGAAATACTAGCTGAGTCCGGTACTCTACACTGAAATACAATATTTATTTAAATTTAGAAACCACCTTCAATCATTTTTGTTTTTGAAATCTATAAAGCACATGCATTATAATTGGAAGCACTTTGCGAGAAAATATAACTTTGATTAACTTGATAATTTAACATCTTATTCTTTATTTGCTTTAATTTGTTTAATCGCTTTTCTCGCTGGGGGGTTCCTGGCCCCGATTTAGGATTTCGTCACAACATACTCGTTTACGGGTTCCATCCCAATCGCTCTTTGTGCGTTTACCTCGGCCAGCCTCCTAGAGTGGGCTTCTCCCTTTCGTTATTCGCAAACCAATGCCTTCTTGTCAGTGATTTCATATTTTTATCGTGGAATAGTGTGCCGAGTATAAGAATTGGTTGCGCACACTTTTGAGTTACACCAAAGAGCTACATGGTGATACATATGAATGTATTGAACTGTCCAAAATCGTGTCACAAAGTAAGGAGTTTGCTGTTTTATTATATTGACAGCTATCATAGTGTCAAATTCTTAAATCATTTTTTAAAAAATTGTCTGATCTCGTGAAGATAACCAAGCGATTAACTCTCAAACGAACGCTGGTGTCGTGAAGACACCTGGCAACTACTGTATTGAGATCGCATTAGCAGAGGAAATGGGGTAGTAGGTAATGACGTAGAGAGTAATATCACACATAATCGGATGGCAATTGGGCCTCGGGGTAGAAGGAACCAGTCACTGCGTGGGAGTTGCCTCTGTGTGACACCCAAGTGATCGTCCGAGAACCGGAAGCTGCGTTGACCTAGGTCACAGCATCTCGAGCTAGGCTACGTCATGACTTCCGCTTACTCCTCTCTGGAAGCCGCTCTGCGCACCTCAAACTCGTTGTGAGTATAAATAAATGTATTGACATAGCTCTGAGTCTCACTGGAACGTAGCATTCCCTCCGCCAACCTTCTCATCATTTCCCCCTTCAAGTCGTGACTACTCCTGTGCCTCGAATCGGCCAACCAAAGCCGAGAAACTCACGACACTGGAAATAACATCGATTCCATGGATAATGTGTGGGAAATACAGATGAGGATTGTCTAAACTTGTGTGGAGTATGGCAATATTTTTAATGTTAAGTAATAATACTTTTCTATTGCTGAATTTTTGCTGAATTTTTTGAATCCGCCTCTGCCTTAGGGCCCTTGATCGGAATTGATGGGATGGTCCCTTGCTTGCTTCCGGAGAGTAAATTAGTTTTTTTTTCCTCCACGTGGTCATACGCAGTTTGTACTGTTTTTTGACAATAAATTTATTATTATTATTATTATTATTGGAAGATAATTATTGAAAATAACATTCGAACGGGGAATATATGAATTAATAAAAATAATACTAAATTTATTGTCAAAAAACAGTACAAACTGACCACGTGGAGGACAATAAACTAATTTACTCTCCGGAAGCAAGCAAGGGACCATCCCATCAATTCCGATCAAGGGCCCTAAGGCAGAGGCGGATTCAAAAGTTTCAGCAAAAGTTCCTAGATAAGATAAAAAGTTAGCTGCGAGTTATAATACATATATAATGTCAATATGTTTGTAATTTAACGCAAATATGTTCGTAAATTTACATGTACAAGTTATTATCGAACCATAGACTATTCTGAGTATAGTATTTAAAAATCATAAGAGTTGAAAAAACACTAAATTCACGATTTATTGTTACAATAAACACACCCCTAGACAAAGCCGACAGAACCTGTATAAGAAATCCGCCTCTACCCGAAGGAAAACCGGAGCAAAACCCGGGCCAGGATGGGATATTGCAATCGGACACCTCAATTTGCGATGTCAAAAAAATCCTACCATAAAATCATTGCACAGTACAATGATTTTTATGGATTATTTAATGTATGACTCCCGGAAAGGTTGAAACACTTTGATTATCTCGGCTCCTGTGCTACAAACGACATGTGTCGAGTAATGCCACGTATGAATCTGATGTCAGCGGAGTTCATTAGTGATGTTGGAGCCAAACCAATTTCCTGCAATTTGATCTTCGTTTCAGCCTGGACGACAATTTCCCGTAAATTGCGATGGAATGTTACACAACACAATATCCATCTTGCACTCTTTATTAATTTGATGCAAAAAGCAATGAATCGGGGTCGAGAAAGACACAAAATTCAATTATTGGATATTTTAAATGTAAATTAACTCGATTCAGTAATTATGACAGCATTTTTTTTTAAATTTCCGAAACATATCCCCTCGCGAGACAAAAATAGTCACCTGAGTCAGATCGTCTTATTAAATAAAAAATGAAAGAAGAAAAGGAACAAAAACAGGTAATACTTTGTACGAAATTTTCAAGTGTTGAAAATAATTTACGCATTATAAAATACCATAAAACTATAATCACATTTTTTTGTATTATAAGTCCCGGAGAAAAAAAAACAATAAACAATAATACATACCTCTTAAATAACAATTAATCACACCGGCAGGTAACGTTAATGACATGTTGAATTAAAAAATAGGAGACGGGGCAGGAACTCGAACCCGGGACCGTCAGTTGAATGGCTTGGTGATTTGTACAGAACCACAATTATAGAACGGAGTAGAGTAAGGATTAGTGCCCGAGCGCGCTAATCTGGGGGTCCTGGGGTCGAGCCCCGGTCCTCTCTCTCATTTTCACTCACGTATATAGCACGTATATAGAAGAAAAGGACCTAAGTCATTGACCTGGAGAGTACTTCCTGGGATAACCCTTTACACAGAATACTCTTATAGATATTGTAACATTCAATGCGTATTTTATAGTCCCTAAGTGTCTTTCGAACGCATTGAAAACCATTGAATGTCCTATGGTCTCATTGAATTCATAACACCATTTAATTTCAAGGGTTCTCAATATGCGCAACAGCGCTTTTTGATCTGTTATCTTTCCACGCGTTTCATCCTATCAATTCAAGGGTTATGCATATTTTTGAAACATTTCGATTGAATATTAATAGGGGAAGTTTGCGGTCACTTATGAATGTAAATTGGTATTTTACGCACTCATAAAACAAAATTACACGCCGAGAGGTTAAAATAATATTTTTCCGTGACACATTTAACGAGATACGATGTGATAACCGTAACACAAACATATCCGTGTCCTTAACATTGACTCGTGCTTTTTTTCCTGAAAAGATAAATATATTGGTAGAAATGTGATTAATCCTTATATATTTTATAAATTAAATGTTTGAAAATTCATTTTTATTGTTATAAATAAAACAAGGTTTATTTAAATATAAGAGTGAATGTAAAAATTTACACAAAATATTAAAATTCAAATAGAAAAGTTTCCCTGAATATATTAAAATATTGGGATGAATTAATGTGTTGCAATATTCATTACTGAGATTCAATTGTGAATGAGGTGTCAGTTTTCGTCTCGCCCATATATTTAACCGTTATTATATCTATTTGTTTTTGGCTCCCCGTGTATTTTCCGTGCGCTTACGTTATTGAACTTGCCTTGATAAATGTTTCTTAGGACACTCGAGACAATAATGTGAGGATGAAATCTTGTTAGAATTGCTTTCTTTGAATTTCCAAAACATATCCCCTCGCGAGACAAAGATAGTCACACGAGTCAGATCGTCTCATTAAATTCAAATGAAAAAAACAAACAAACAAAAAATAACATGTAATCTGTTAAACGAAATTTCCAAGTTTGGAAACAATTTGCGCCTTTTAAAATGATATAAAACTATGAATTTCTTTTTGTTTTTGAAATTTTATGTCCAGGAGAAACGAAACAATAAGTCACGAAGGCAATGACTTCGACTTGAGTGACTTCGAACAGCGTACGCTGCTTAGGGGGCACCGCGTGGAGGTTCTGATCAGGGGATGTTGTATATCAATGATTACTCACTGTCTAACTCTGAAATAACTTTACAAAAACATACTCAAAGAATTATAGTATTATTATAATACAAAACAACAAACTATTTGAGTTTTTTTTTTGCTGAATTTTTTTTTGAATCCGTCTCTGCCTTAGGGCCCTTGATCGGAATTGATGGGATGGTCCCTTGCTTGCTTCCGGAGAGTAAATTAGTTATTTCCCTCCACGTGGTCATACGCAGTTTGTACTGTTTTTTGACAATAAATTTATTATTATTATTAGTATGTTTTTGAAAATTTATTTCAGAGTTAGATAGTGAGTAATCATTGATATATTGTTTGTGTTAATAAGGTGTTTCAAAGTTGTACTAGAAATAATGTAAATTGTGTACGTTCTTTGTACCCCTGATGAAGGCAAAATAAATTGCCGATACGTTGGCGTTGTAAAAAGAATCTTTTATTGATGACCAACCCTCGAATATATCGTTCCGTTATATAACATATATTGGTCAAGATCAGCATCATACTATTATTATTATCAAAGTAGTTGTTGTCTTTCTTAGATCAATCGTTTGCAAAATATTTATCATCACAGTACATGGTATTTTAAAAATCATAATAACATATTCAAGTATAGATTGCATGAATTATCTTCCACATAAAACTCTTCGGAATAATCTTCTTGGCAGATTCGAAAAAGCGCCACAAAGATCTCAAAATGATTTTTCGAGCGATTACAATACTACCCTAACACTGTGTAATTGGAACATAATGACCCTTTTTTGCGTAATAAATTTTTGCTGTATCTCAAAACCGGTGCGATGTACGGAAATGCGGTTTAGCAAAATCTGTGCGCAGAATGAAATATTTCCCGTACACACTCACTCCTCTGTGTAGTTGAGAAGTAAAAATAGACTCATTTTTGAATTTTTTTTTCCAAAATGTTCTTTAGTCATCACACGAACTACCCTGTACATTAAGGCGATAAAACACTATAGCATAATTATCGCCAAGAAGCAGACACTATTCTAAATGCGAATCAAATTAACTGATATTTAATTATCACGGCCGTATAAACGGAATTCGAAACAACAGGAACGGAGAAAAGGAATTCGAAGAACCAGCTTTTTTTACCATCAGGGACCCCAAATCGGATATTTAAGATCGTAAATTTTCACTGTTACAGTACTCTCCTCCGTATATGATAAGGTAAAGTTATTTACTTGTCTTGATTCAATAATTAAAAAAAACAAACGATAAAGCTTCAATTTCTGGTACGTAAAACTTTTAAGTTTTCCTCATTCAGAATAGTGATGAGGCAGTAAAACGGAAACAATAATAATTAATTCTCAGCGAACGTATAGCCAAACAATCTTTCATCCTTTTCCTGGTTAGTACTATTGAAAATGCATCGTGATATGTTGTTGGCAAGCTTCTTTCTGTGTTGGAGTCCTTCATTCGTTTTATCATGAGTTGTTTGATTCACTATGGTTTTGACAATTAACATGACAAATATATAATTCTATGGGGGATTCAAGAACGAATATTACATAAAAAAATTCGAAGTCTAACATGAGGTATGGTACTTAGCTGTTCTTGACAAGAACGTTATGATACTGATCCGTATAGAAGAAGGTGATGTACGCGGAGGACAAGGGCGTAAGTCTAGACGTGCACACGCCTTCTCGTGACAGTGGAGGTTGGTGGGTCAGCGTCCTTGTAGCCTGTGAGGCTTAGTGTCAGCTTCTTGCCCAGCGACAAATGTCGCCCTCCGGGAAGGGCCCTTCGCTGCAAATGGAGGCCCATTTCTCGTCCACTGCCTCTTGCTCTTCGTCCAGGGCGTGACCCTTCATTAGGGACGATCCCACATCCTCAAATGACGTCAGAGAGGAACCGATTCAAACTAGGCGATTTATGATTCTCGGTGTTTCTTCTGTAAAACTCATAAGGACGGATGGTACATTTTTCCTTCAAGTTCTCACAGATTTCTACTCAAACTCAATATTTATTATTGATTGTTTAATTTTACTTAGAAAGCAGAAACTTTTTGTATGTCCTAATGAATATTTTAGTAATTTTTCTTTTGATATCGTAATACGTAGAAACTTTGGTTTCTTATCTTTTCAATCCGCTTCCGCCTTAGGGCCGTTGATCGGAATTGATGGGATGGTCCCTTGCTTGCTTCCGGAGAGTAAATTAGTTTATTGTTCTCCACGTGGTCATACGCAGTTTGTGACTGCTCTTTTGACTGTAATTTTATTATATTTATTTATTTTCGGAAAAATTTGGAACACTTTAGTCATTAATAGATAATGTTTATACTAAGGTAAAGTGAGTAAAAATAATTATGTATGTCGATACAGTTTTTGTAAAAACCATTCAATGGATGAGATTGTTTATTTCACACTTGAATCTTCTCGTAAAAACTAACAAAAAGAGATAAAAATATTGCAACATTTTGTTGTTTAAAAGTAATAAAAATAAAACTGCGCACAAAATTAACTCTTGAAAAGACTCATATAATATTTTTAAATTGTGACCTTTATCTTTAAATATTTGAGCACTTTTTGTTATGTTATATGTGTGGATAAACATATAAAATAAACAAGCTCATACATTGAATGTTTTTTGCGAACATTGTACCGACCTTTGACACATTTTGCCATGGTATAAACATTATCTATTAATGACTAAACGATTAATGAAAAGTCTTTTAAAAATGTAGCATTAATACTCAAAAGTATTCAATATGACATACTAAAACTTTCTACTCTCTGAATAAAAATAAACAAAAGATATTAAATATTAGGTTTGAGTAAAACTGGGTGAGAATTTAAAAGAAAAACGTTCCATCTGTCCGTGAGGAAGTCCTAATCAAATCATTCAATAGTCTAATTATCTTTTTTTTTTACATTTAAGTTGTTCTGTAAGTATTAAGAATAATGGTAACCACAATGTCATTTCTAATAAAAAGTTATTTATGAAGAAAGTGATAAACGCTATGCACATGACATAGTTGCCAAAGGCAGACCGAACAAAGTGCAAACAAAAATTTTATTGTCCCTTCAGAATATCAAATGATCTTCATAAAAAACATTAAAAATTAATAGTTTTTTTGTATGCAACATAAAAAATTCATCTATTATAAAAAGGTATGTAATTTATTTTCAAAAATAAATATTTTATCATAAGAAACAATGTGTTTTAAATATAAAATTGTCTATTTTTAAAGAATCGATAAGGTGTGTTTTAAAGACTAAAATATATATCAACATTATCTATTATTTATATTATTACCCTACGTTCTTCACTCTTTTATTTTTGATTAATAAATGTAAAAATGGTACTCTGATGACAAACAGTATGATAAAATGTTGCCGAAGTGATCTTAGCGGCAAAGGTACATGTGTTCTTAATCTAAACGTGCTTTTGTACAGAATCATACCCGTACATCTTTGACACAATAATTCGGATTTCCCAATAAAATACGACCTTCTTTTGTAGAATTAAAATGTTTTTTATCTATCAAAAATGCTCGTGTTTATGAATTTATTGAAAATTTTCTACAAAATGTTTGAAATATACGTTAATTAATGGTGTAGAAATCCGTTCGAATCCTCCTGGAACATGCAAACACCGGGTATAAAAATTAAACGTTATCCTTAAATTCAATTTCGTTTATTTTATTGTAAAAAACAAATCCGTTTATCAACCTAACATTACCAATAGTAATTCCTAATATTTGATAACTTCGAAGTCGTCGTCTACCTTCTAGACGTCAATTTGCAAGATAACGCTGTGAAGAAATTAACGCATTTATAAAAGTTTCTCCACGGTCAAATACGTAGTGGGTATTATTGAAACATTTTTTAATATATCCCTTAGTAATACTTACGATAATGTTTCAAAGATTTGATTTAGGAAGGTTTCTATTTTAAGTGAAACCTTAAATGAATTTAATGAAAAGAAATGTTATTTTTTCGCTATTCTGACGGGTTATTCTGCAGAACGCAGAATTATTTTTAGTTTTCAAGGTTGTTTTAGGGTTAGATAATTCAGTTCCTCGGCATATTTTGCAATAAAACTTGGATTTGTTCAAGAATGTGGTCGTATTAATGACAATGTCGAAGTTATTTTAAGAGTGTTTTATGAAATTTTTATTTTGAAAAATAATATGAATATAGAGTAGTTTCTTTCATAGGTAAAAACTGAGCCATTATTAATGGTTTTTCATGAGCGCGGGTAAAGATTTCCGGGAATGAAGCTGTCATTTTTATTTCCTCTCTCCTCTGTGTCGTTGATATCTGTGCGTATTTCCACAGCTTCACCGTTTGAAGGACATAGTCCCGCATTACATCGATAATTCTCAATCACTCTGGTTCTATTCTTCATTGCTTTTTATGTGGTCAGTGAATAATGTGTAGATTCCGAATATTTCCCAGGAATGTTTTTTTTATGTTCTTATTAATTTAAGGAGGTCATGACCTTACAGAAAAAATCATTTTTATAAGAACGTGTATTCTTTTACCTTCACCGTGCTAATTTACGACTTTTGCTAATGGTATACTTTAAAAATGTTTAGTTTTGAGGGATTAACATTTCGAGTAGAAATAGCGTTGTGAATAAAATTTTGAAAATATTGTTTTCATCGACATGTAGTTATATAAAGATGTTCTGCTTTGCAGCAGGTTTTAGCATTGTGCCCTCCATGCCACTCTATCCTGAACCAGCCTCTTCATCTCCTCGTATAATCGTCCTCTCCTCACGTCGTCCACCATCTTGTATCTTCTTCGTCCCCTCGCCACCCTCCCATTAATTTGTCCCTCCAAAACGTCCTTCAATAGACATCTTCTTCTCAACCAGTGACCAAAGCCATTTCTGTTTTCTTCTCCTTATCGACTCCAGCAGATTTCTTGTCTCTCCTACTCGTCGCAGTACAAATGTATTTACATGTAGTTAAATACTAGTAACTGAATTACTACAGACTTCATTTCTTTTTTAAAATATAGATTTGGAATACGTATTACTGAACTCGATTTCAATGAATAATTTATGTATTTTCCAAAGTACGAATTTTGGTATCATATTTGTGGATGTAAGTGCTAACGCGATGATCTGAGACATGTATTAATTTTCAATCGAAGTATATTAATTTCGGGAATCTGATGGTAAACTGAATTTTATTTTATTTTTCGGAAATCTGTTTGAAAGAAAACCCCCCCATCAGCTTGAATTGGTTTCTTCCCTACTCTGTTCATTTCTGAAGGCGTGATATATCACGAAATTTATATCAGTTTGGAGTGCACTGATGATCTTCCTTATGCGACCAGTTAGAAACTTCGAGTTAAAAATGGCAATTTTGCTTTTAAATCATCTGTGAGAAAGATAAGAACGTGAACTAATGGAATGAATGCAATCCGTCCCGCCAACTAGTGTAATGGAAACCTTTTCTTTCGGTTTGTCATTAGAGCCCGGATGTAATCACCTTCACTTGACTTCAGGCATTCCGTAATCACCCACCACTTGGCCGCCATCACCACTCTCCTCACCCCCCCCTCCCCGACCCATCGTGACCGTTACACCCTTTCATCCCCTGCCCCAAGACTCTCCAACACCACTAATTGCCATGTTAATTCCCTCCACTCTCGTAATTGAGACTGTTCTTATGACGAACGAATAATTCGCGAGAACCGTTCATTGCGAACGAGAGCCCTGTGGTTCTGCTCGTGATAGAGTTAACCTTATTCTCCACAATGACCTTTCTATCACTCTCACCAACAAATGAGGAATTCGTGCCGAATCCTCGTGGTAGATATCGTTTTCTTTGATAAAACTGCATTTGTGAAGTGTGATTATTCGGGGTCGAAAAAGTATATTTATTCGTTCGTAGAGTATCGCGGTACACTCTCTCAAAAATATTTATACCGAAAGAATGTTATTTAGTTTGATAGAAACGTTGTTTGGAGACACGGAAAGAGGAATATTATATGTACACACATATGGGAAAACTATTTATATTGTTTACAAATATTAAATGTTTTCTATTATAAATATCAAAAGCTAAAATAAATAACACACGCAAAAACATTCTATCTCTATAAATAAAACATTGACAAATTAACCATATCTACTCTTCTTTTTTAATTTCGACCAAATTGTCAATATCCCTTTTTTACGCAGAATAGGAACAATGAGTTTTTTTCATTTTTTCAATAAATTACTTTACTCTTCTATTTTACTATAAGCAGATCTATTTCTATTACATTTACAACTATCCTGGCTCGGGTTTCCTTCGGGTAGAGGCGGATTCTTTTATACGAACTCGCTAGGCTCT
>NNCF01126988.1:484916-518028 GCA_002313205.1 Laupala kohalensis | reverse complement strand
ACATACATCAAAACATTGAGGACAAAAAATGAGGGGGGGGGGACAAAAGAAGTTGAGGACCAAAAATGAGGGGGGACAAAAAAAATGAGGAAATGAAAGATACCCTAGCCCTTATAGCGTCGGGATCGAAAAGAACAAGAGGTGACCAAGGAAGGTCAGGAAAAAGAACGGAAGGAGCCTCGCACAAGTAAGTTGAAGTAATGCCAGACTCAGCTCGGGGTCCCGTGTTTGCCAAACACGTCCTTACCAGATGTAAGTCCCTTGGGGGCGGGATGTGACATAGTCTAAAGTTTATGGGGATGAGAAATCTCTCATTTTTAAAGTTACGACTTTTAACAGGGTTTTTATCTTCATCAGATTTAATCACAAAATAATTTCAATAAAATAGTTATTTTAAAGTTTACGCTGGAGTGATATAATTGGTGCAATACATAAAAGTAAAATGAACACTGGCTAAAGCGAGCTGCAATCGCACTTTCAAGTGCTGTACCGACATATCTCATTACTTTAATTAATTTTTTATGGGAGAGGGATTTTCATGGTCTTTGTATAAATTACGGAGAACTGACTCTAATTAAATCCTTCTTTAGCTTGTAATATTTTACCAAATATTCGCGTACATGTTTCAAAAGCTTCTTATGGGGCAAATTATTTTTTTCTCTTTTCATTAGACCTCTAACCCTCTCTACAACAATGTAATTCCAGGTTTCGCTATTTGTGGCGCTCCACACAGGTACAACATTTCATAATCATCAAGTAATACACGTATTCTATGCAAATATCATTCGAACAAATACACTGTCTTATACTGCAGTAATTTTGTATTTCTTTGTTTCTTTATAAATTATTCACTTTCTTCTGGAAACAACACAAGTTTGTGATCCTCATTATCAGCTCTCTTATCACAAATACTTTACTCACTTCTTATTTTTCTACTTTACGAAAATATTGTTAAAAATTTCCATGGGTGGTGAACTCCAGTAGTATGAGTCTAGAAAAAAAACATTACTTGTTTTTCTCTCTAAAATTTACAACTCTCTAAAATATAGCTCTTAATTCTCACATTTGCCATCCATAATTATACCCGTTCTTCTATTCCCGCCGTTACAAAATGTCTTGTTCATTCATATGTATTCTTCCATTCTGCTTCATTAATCTCCTATACTTTAGCTGCTGTATTTGTAAAGAGGAAACTCTATCTCAACCAAAATTAATTAAATGTTGCACCATTGTGCCAATACGTTTCCAGGGAAGGACGCAAGAGGACGTTCGTTTCATGTTTGAGGCCATGAGAGACGCCTCCTGAAATCAGACTCTAAAACAAAAACTGCTGCTTCCTGTTTCAACACGAACAGCTGAAAGTCGAAGACCATGTGATTTTACATTTGAGAAAATGTTTCCATATTGTTAATGAGCGGGAAAAAACAAAAAGATTGGACCGAATAAGCCTGTTAGTGAGTGATAATGAAAGAGATGGCGTTTGTTACGTGATACAATAATTATTTTGTTACAATCGTATTCTGGTTACGTTGGAGGGAGTGAGAATGTTTGAAGTTACAGGTAGTGATTGTGCTAATTTCACTTTTGTTAAAAATAATACGATGGGAGTTTGTAGATAAACTTACTTTTAATTTTGTTCATCGAATTGATTTTGAAAATGTTTGAATTCATTTACACAGGTGACATCCTTTTAAACATTTAATGATATTTTTGGCAAAGTTTACACTTTCGAAAAAATGATTTTACTGCTCAAACAAGTTATAGTAGCTGAATCGTAATAAATAATTCGCACTGTTAGTAATAGTAGGAAAAATTTTAAGAGTGGATAAATGGTCGTGACTTCTTACTTCAAGTATAATGCTTGACCAAACTTGCTTATCTCAGTTAACGCTGGGAAGTTTTCGAGGGGTGTGTACTCCATATATCTTATTATTACTACTTCTGAAACAGAAGTTTATCTCGTAAATTGAAACTTTCTATACCTTACCAGCAATGCATTACAGGTTGATTGCGACTGTTTTCGCTGGAATTGCCGATGTATACGCGCCACCTTTGTTCGCGCTGGGGTTTCTCATTTGTAAAAAGGTGTGTCACGTTCAGCGGTAGGTTCCACGTTAATGACACAGAATAGAATTTTATTGATTTGATATTTTTACCTACTTACTAAATTAAAAATAACACACGTAAACATGCGAATGTAGAAAGTTTTGTAATTAATAAATTTGATTGTTTATACCTCTGCCACGACATGCCGTTTTATTACATTTGCATTAGTGGACTGACTTTTTCGTTACTAATAAATTTAGCATAAAACGGCGTGAGATGATAAAATATTTTTCCCAGATGAGAGTTATATTCAAATGTTTTATTTATTTGTCCACATTCCGCGAAAAAACGAAGTTTCTTTTGTAGTGACGGTATACCTCACGACCATAAAATGTTACAGATCACTATTGAGCCACGCGTCACCTCCTACCCTACCACGGCAGAGTTCCCCTCCCTCGCTGATGAGGAGGACAGGGAGTCACTGCTGAACCAAGGGGCTAATCGCAGACAGCGTGCGCTCCACGGGAGACGGGGAAGAGGCACCACAAACAATGACAATTGGACGGGTAACCTCCACGCATCGCATGACGAGCTCTTTCGCGTAGCAGGACTAGCGCGATGCCCTGAGGGAACGGACGAGCTTCAACGTCTTTAGTCCGAGTTCGTCTCCGAACTACAGGGCATCGCAAAACTACCGGAAGAGCGACCACACGATCCTGCACGGGACATCGACGGGCTCACACTGAAGCGTCTGATTTGTGGTGCTAATTCGGAGCGTTGTGAGGTCATTGAGCAACACTTCGTGCAGTCTCTCTCACCACCACTGGAAGAAAGGGAGCAGTTCTTCCCCCAACGAGAGAGACCCGAAATAAATGATGCCCCGTTCTCCAGCGTGGAGGTACTAAGAAGGTTTTCCAGGGTGGAGATCGCGTCCCCAGGCAGTGAGAGGCTCACCTACGACCACCCCAGGACCATTGACCGGGAGACACATGCCCTGACTGCGCTCTTTAACTCCATCAGGGCTACAGAACATATTCCGGAAGAGTGGTGGCTCTCTCGGACTATTCTCGTTGGAAAAGGAGGTGACAAGGAAGACATAAAGAACTGGAGGCGCATTTGCCTCATGTCCACCATTAGCACGTGCGCTAGTACGTGAACGTGTAGGCCTCCCGCTTCACCGCGTGGGTCTACTCTCCTGCGCAAAAGCGGTTCCGGCCGTTCGATGGTGTTCTCGAACACAATTATGTAATGGAGAGCACCATCCTGAACGCGCGCCGGAGAAGAAGCTTCCCTGTGTCTCACCTTACTGGACCTTGCCAACGCATTAGGGTCTATCTCACTCAAGACTCTACTCGCCGCAGCCGAAGCAGGAGTGGGGGCACGCTTCCTCGATGTCGTAAGAGATATGTACAAAGACTGTAAGACGCAAGTCATAACATCGACCGGGCAAACTGCGACCCTCAGTGTTCGCCGCGGGGTTTGACAGGGTTGCCCCCTACCTTTTCGAGCAATCTGTTCAAACTCGTGGTGGACAACACACTGAGGACACTCTAAGACACGAGACCAAATACACACCGATGTCCCGCTGCCAGAGGCAGAGACGTCTTGCGGCGTAACTCCGATCCTTATTGACACAAAACAACGCTACACAATAATGCGCAGACTCAAGGAGTGGAACCAACGTTGCCACGACACTGCCTGGAGAGCGCTCGCCGACCAAGGAAGGACCGCGCGCTGCCTCACCAGCTGCGACATAGTCAGCCACCGAGCCATCGACTATGGAAAAGGGTTTGACTGGCCAACGTGGCGTTTCCTCCACAGTTCCCGCCTCAACGAGACCGCTGGGCTACGACACCATCCCAACCTTGGCGGAGGAGGGGGATGAACCTTCCTGCCGAGGGGGATGTACACTTCGTCGACGCTGACGGTGCACCGCGTGCAGAGACACTAGCTCACGTGCTTGGCACGTGCCCGTCTCACTCGGCGTTGTGGTAGCTGCTCCACAACAAAGTCGTGACCTCAATCAAGGAAGAGGCCACGAAGAGTAGTCACACCGTTCTGGCAGCAGAGAACCGGTCTCTGGTTGGATGCCACCCAGACTTCGTCGTCCGATGGAATCTCAAGATAACGGTCTTCGAGGTGTCGGTACCATTCGCTAACTACCCGGTGAAACTCGGTGAAGTGCGCAACTACAAAACTAATAAATACCAACATTTGGTGGCGCACTTCACCGCGTATGGAAACCAGGAAATTACCATCATCCCCCATCATTGTGGGTGCACTGGGAGAGTGGCCAAAGGACGACTGGCGACACCTCGAAGACATCGCCGCCCCGGATGCGAGGCATCAGCGCACGCTAGCGGAGGCGGCGCTGCCGACGTGCGCATGGGGTCCAGGATCACACCGGAAGAGTCGACCTTATGGCACCGGAGGGGAGAAGTTAATTAGTCAAAGAACGTTTGCTTTCTCCACATTGATAGCACGAAGCTGTCGGAAGAGTCGACATGAGGCGGAAAAGGAAGGAAAGTTTGAGGAAGAAGGAGAAATGACTAGAAGAGTATTTATAAGCATTTCCTGTTAATGTCTTTCGTACATCATCATTACCAATAAAAAACAAGAACATTAAAAATTTAGAGATACAAAGAAAGAAGTAAATATTTGTGCGGACAAAAAGTATTGCAAAGTAGTCACGCAAAATTATAAACATTGGAAGACACATTATCTCAAGAAAAATTAAAAAATAAATCAATTAAATCGTAATTTACTACCGCGAATCTAGAGAATTGTTTTTTCTTTGCTAAAAATTTACTGTCATACTGGTTTTTTCTATGATGTTTTGAAGTATTATTAATATGTCAACTATGTATTATTGTTATCGAGTTGAGAGTATAGAGTATCATTGATATCGGAGAATTTACTTTACTTTGTAAATCGNTAATATGTCAACTATGTATTATTGTTATCGAGTTGAGAGTATAGAGTATCATTGATATCGGAGAATTTACTTTACTTTGTAAATCGCTTCAGCCAAGTTGCGTAGCGTCTTCGAAAAATACTGGATTGAAATAAAATGGTAACAAAAACAAAGAATGATTTATGACCTATTTTCGTAAAACCCATTTTCAAGTTTATCAAAAAACCTAATGTATGGAATTTTTGTTTGAGCTTTAGAATAGTTCAATGGAATTTTTTAAATTAATTTTCTAATCGTGTGTGACTTTTGCGCGTTTCTTTCTCAAAAGACTACCGCAATGTGATTGAAATATATTCAAATATTCCAGATCACACGAAAAAGGCTGTCAAGAGGAAGGCAATTAGAAGTACGCGCTATTAAAGGAACTTTTTGAGTGAATAATCAATGTGTCTACAATTTGTGTTTAACATTGGGGAACTGGCAGTTAGATGTGAAATGATATAAAACGTAAAAAAAAATGACACAGGTTAAAGTTTGGAACTTATTTACAAATATTTTTATGAATTGAAGGTTGCTTTTGTACAGTTGTTCAGAAGTCCAGAACCTAGAATAATAGATCAAAATAGACAGAACGAAATCCATGTATAAAATGGAAACTTGTTGGTGTAGAAATAAAGTACCTTTAGGTTGAAAATCGCTTGGTTACTATTCACGTATATTCGATTCCCACAGTCATGGTAAACATTTTTAATATGTATTCGTCAGATATCCTCACATGTGTATCATGTATCACGTATTCAAAGAACCAAATATCAGAATATCGAATAGCTAGTGTGTGTAACATCATAGCGCAAGAATCCTTTGAAGTATAAGAGATACCGTTCTACGACAGCTACTTTTTGCCTGAAAAAATTATTGGACGAAATTCTCTCCTAAGAAGGTTTTCTTGATCACTTTGTAATATCATCTTTGCGATGTCATTCACTGAAATCATTGGAGATGAAACTGAGATAAGAAGCCACACTCTACTCATTGAGACTCGAAGTTAAAAATGCGCAGTAAGAGTTTACGTTAATGTTTTTTATTACTTTCGATCAATATATAATATTAATTTTTGATCATATATTTGGTTAACGGATTGAAAAGCATTTAAAATCTTACACGTTGAATATTAAAAAAAAACTCAATGCTACGATGCTTATGATGTTCAGTTTTTCCTCTCATACCTTTGTCAAATAACATGTACTGTTTCCTTCCCTAAGCAGAAAGTTACATAATTCTCCTCGTAATCACAATTTTTTAAAACTTTATATTATGTTACTAATAAATTTTAGTCGAAAAATTTACGTGGTTTTGTTACTTAAAATAACTTCACGAAAACGGCGCGGGATAGATTATTCACACAAATACTTTTTAAAGAGAACCATTCGGGTATATAAAGACACGTTTGTAGTCTTAAGATTTCACCAAGTCGTTTACATCTTGTGTAATATGAAACCTCATGTCTTGTTTCTCAGTAAGATAAGTCTTGTCCCAGTTGCATCTACGTATTCAAATTGTATTATCCTGTTGTTATGTTTCTCCCTTATCAATACCTCCCAAAACATATTTTTCGACATGTATGTCACCGAGTATCGAATCCATATCGTCGATACTAGCACTCCTAGCGGCAGAAGCGCAAAGTAACGCCGAAGCGAAAACGGATGGTTGGAATACGTCTCTTGTGGGGAGGGATGTGCAGTGAAGGGGATGGGGGTGGGAGAGGGAGCGTAGAACGTGCTTCTGACATTTGCTGGGAGGAGGGAGACATAACCTGTATAATGCAGCAATACTGGCATTCCGCGGCCGCCACCCCTTCCGAGGCTGTCTCCGAGAACGTTGCAACGCGAAGCTGACAAGAACGCCCGCACACGCCAACAGTCTGTGCACGTGGCATGTTTGGGTGGTCACACGGGGATTCCCTGACTCACATCCTGGTCTCTTTTCAATAATTAATGAGTAGTAGTCTCTCCCAAACATTTTTGACCAACCATCTTGAAAGAAGTGTTGTATTTGTAGCTTTTACACATTATCCCTAGAAATAAATTTATGGCCAAAAGAGCAGTTACACACTGCATATGACCACGTGGAGGACAATAAACTAAGGAACCATCTCATCAATTCCGACCAAGGGCCGTAAGACAGAGGCGGATTTAAGATTGCTGCACCCTTCTAAGATAAAAATGGAAACAGTTTGATACGTGTTATTATATTAACAGAACACCAACAAATTTGTATTTAATAAAGCATAAAACATATTTCACATGTACGTATTATTATAACTAAAGATAATCTGGAAGACTTTGTTAATCTGGAACAATTTAAGTAGCTCTCTTTTCACGATTTATTATTTCCCTAGGCAAGAACTTAGAGAGTCTGTGTAAATAATCCGCCCCTACCCAAAGGAAAACTGGAGAAAAATCTGGTACTTTTTCCAGATATGTTGAACAAAGACGTTATTTTCAAAGAACCAAAGAGTAGTTTAATGTTTGTGTCTCTGTCACCCTGTCAACGTGGACGATGCCTCGGGAGCGAGTCCACGAGTAATTTAATCAGTTTGAGGTGCTCCACAGGGGTCGCATCGTAGGCCAATGGAGGGTAGATCTTCGGATAGATAGACGTTCAGATGTAGTCGCTCATATGAACTGCCTACGGCAGCGAGGTTTGGTAGTTCTCAGTTCTTCCGCACCTGGTACTGTGACCAGCTGCTGCTCACAATTGAGCAATTAAAAAAAGATCAATACTGCGTTGTATTTTTTCTTTCTTATGTTATTTTTTTTGTTTTCTCATTTTTGTATTATTTTGGTTTCAGTTGAACAATATATCCAGTTCCATTTACTTGTTATATCAATATCAGTGTTAACTTTATTAGTCAAATTGTACATAATGGATTTCCGTTGGAAATATCACGTATTTGAATATGTAGGACACAGTTGTTCGCCATCTCGATAGGATTTGGATCTTGTGTTGATCTCTAAAAATCAGTAGACCCAAGACACAAGGCACAAGAATCGATATCTGACCGCAGCGGTAGTGTAGTACTCTGTCGAATGGCAACAGATGATATTCTTAGATGAGACCCATGACACTTAACGGATCTGTTTGGAGGTCCGTGGTGACTCGTCCAGAACACTCCATGAGAGGAAGGGACCATATCCCTCTTGCGGCTGGTAACGATATTTGTCTCATACATTTGGTCAATTCCAATACGAACGGTAAATCGGTCAAGTCCCGCATCCAATGTCTTCATGCTTTGTGAACGCGCTCACCAATGCTTACTCCGCAACAGGACAACGATCTTCGTCATACCGCTTTTGTCTCATGAATTCGTCTGCAAGACTCACGTGGAGACTGGAAGACTCTGTTAAGGCAAACTTGCGTCTCTAGACCGGATACCAACAGAAAATATGTGGGAAGTGTTATTATGTGCCGACACAGAAGCAAAGTATGCAACGAATTTAGAGCAACTATTCCAGTTGTATAGGATTAATTTTGGTACATACCATTTCGAACTTCTACAATCTACGTCATGACGTCTGGCAGAATTCATTTGCACGCATGAAGGCCCAATTGAAACACTGTAAATCTGTCGCATTAAATATTGCTTTTAGTGATGTACAATTTTAGTCTGGCTTATCAAATATCATGTCATATATCTTAGCTATCTTAGTCCTACATAGTGGAACATTTCTTTCTATGAATTTACATGAATAGAATGATTTAAGTTATGTCTTCTGAGCTGATTGATTAAAACCTAAACATCTGTAGTGCATGTGGTCTAGAATAAATGATAGTTAAGGTTTTGTGTCCTACAGTTTTTATTGTAATGGAACCTTTCGCCAGCTTGACTGGCATCTTCAGTCTGACAATGACGTGTATTAAGAGCAATTGTGCAATGCCAAGTATCAAAATTGTACTAGTAGACAAAATATCTGCCATTTATTCTTATAATGAATATTCGTATCACCTCACAGATATCCAATAATGTGTTGTACTTTACGTCCTAGTATTCGGAAGAAAACAGTAACTTACGAACACTTATCATTCTGTTTCCAATATCTTTGTGTAACATTTAGTGACTTTCATTATCATTATTATACACATAACTGAAGCTTACTATTTAAGGTATTTCCTCAAAATTCAAATTCGCTTTACTATATTTACTGGCGTTATTGACACCTTGAGACACGTACGAAAGATTTTACAAATGTATTACTTCATTTTCAAAGAAATTAACTGGATATGAAACATTATATTTGTTTCTATATCGTTATTGCATACCAATAAACAATTAGTATTCTGAGTCCATTATAAATATCCGTTGATTTAAACGCAAGTAGCACACTTGGAATTTCCTTAACCGCATAAATGGTGGATCGTCTTGATAACAGGATGCAATAATTCTTCTCTCACGCTAGGAAGCAATTAACCTCTTTCTTCTAGATTGAAGTGATCCTCGCTGTTCTTTGGTCTTCGTGACGTAAAGAGATGATCTTTGACCTTGAGTCGTATTCTGTCGGTAGTACAAATAATTAAAACGAGAAATAATATAATGTATTCAAAACTTAAATAAATGCATTTGCAAAAAGCGTTCCTAACTTGTCAAAATTCTTACCTGCTACTCAATTTATTAATTAAATTTAACTAATTTATTCAATATGTTTATTTAACTAGAGAAGGGAGTATTACATGAAAGACTTAAATCGAAAGTTCTGAAAATTAAAAAGCATTTCTCATACCTTTTCTTATTTGTTCGAAGCAAAAAAATTGCAATTATGTTGAACACTGTTTTGTTTTACATGAAACAATGAAACAATGAAACAATGAATGTACTTTGAGTCTAATGATATATTTTGAATGAACATTTTGTGAACACAAAAGTAGTCTAAAAGTTTAGATAAATTTGTTCAATTTATTTTTTATAAGTTACGAACGTTTGCTTAAATAATCTATGATGTTCTCAATTTTCTAAAAATAAATGGACAAATATAATCACGAGATTACTTTTATGTAGAAATTCAGTAGACGTCATGAAAATATTGGTAAAAACATTATATTGTTCTGGCATGCATTTTAAGCAATGATAAACTGCGTGAAACCGTTTCTGTGAGATGTTTTCATAAAGTGGAATTGTCATTTTTTAATCTGTTTTTTTCACCCGCTAAACGGTATTCACATGTCTTCCCACTCAGCTGTTTCATTGTCGAGTGTGACATGAAGAAATATACTCTTTGTCTTCTACTACTGAAGGGATGAAGCAGAAGTATTCAATGATTCGTGTAAAAGAGGATACAGAAAATTCAACATGACTACCCAGAGGAGTAAAATAACATAATGTGATCAATTCAACGAAATAAAGCTGAAACTAGCAGGGAAAGTACTATTTCGGAAACCACTCTGTGTTTGTGAGATGGTGTGATGTATTGTGAGGTTATTGTCAGGCAACAGTCGTGTCTAAAGTAAATGATGGAGAATTGATCGAGTTATATGTGCGTTAAGATGTCACCGAGCGATATGAGGAGCAAGTCACCAATGAAAAATTGACATAAAATTCAAACAAAAATTTCTTTGCAATGACTGGAAACGTAATGCAAATTACCAAGTGATTAGTGTGGTTCCGTGATTGGTGCGTCGCAAAAAGTTTCAATGGGTATGGTGGCAACGTTGTATAACACTTCAATAGCTCTTGGGTACCACTATAAACCCAGCAAGTGATAAAAAGAACCCCATGCTTTCCCTATTAAATTTGGGTTTGTTACGGTGACCTATGGCTCCCAAATACTACAAAATCGTAGTAAAGGTGCGTTGGTTAAAAATCTCATATCTTACTGCGACTTGTATGAGATATATGTGTACGCACGTTTTCGAAGGTTTGCGATTTGTATCAGCTCGGACACTTTTACCTCATACATGTATTCGCTTACGTTTACTCTTCGCGATTTGCATCAGGTAATTCTTGGCGGTTCGCGAGGGAAGAACAAAAACTGATATTCTAAAGAAATAAAGTAATCTAAACATAACCAATTAATATAATATGCGATTTCAGGAATCAATAGATTATGTGAAATTGTATGACAACTGATATAACCTACAAAAGCACAGCTAGAAAAACCCAACATGGCGGAGCGCGTAATTGCCATGGGTTCCGCGCATGCGCAAACGCGTTTGCGACTTGTCTGCGCATACATGCATATCCTGAATGTAACTCATACAAAATGTATCAGGATTTGTCGGAGGAGCTGTCGCGTGGCATGTCAAAGAGTAACTATATTGCCCTAACTCGTACAAATTGACATGTATCTCAGACAAGTAGCTTATACATGTATTGTAAACGTATCTTAAGGATATCTGTGTTGAGTATGTGTCACAGTGTTGATTACTTCTATTCGCAGTCACGAATAAAATGGGATAATGAACACGTTCCTAGACATTAGGATGTATAACTAGGCCCAGACAACGTTGATCAATAATTTCGTCACAACTCTTTCCCTTCCGTTTTCTTTAGGACCACTGATTCACATACATACACTGTTGTAATTATTTATCTGTTTCGTGTGATACTCAATTAAAGTTAATCGAAATCTCAAATTTGGGGACAGTTAACATTCTTGTTGGTAAACAATTTTCAAATATTACACAGCCGCCGTATTATTATTTTTTTCGAAAATGAGGTATCGCAATGGTATGGATATGATAGTAAACATTTCGTTTTGAGTATAATTCCTAGTTATTAGGAAGTTAGATCTCAAATGTTCGTCGCCATACTTGGATTTCGGTTGTCATATATGAAGGTAGAAAAATATTCAATAACACATACATGGTATCTATCGTCATAATTGACGGAAAACTGTCTCATTGCTTGTCTGGAAGTAAGTTTAAAAATTGTCTTATTAATTTCCTTTTCAAATGTAGAGTGACATTGCTCAATTCAATATAAATTACATTCGTCGTATCTTACACTCATCACACTCATAAAACTTGTTACGCGTCACATACCGGGCGAATCATAGAGATAGCCTGTATTTCCAAGGAATACGAGCTTCATATCACTTCGCAAATGACATTGGGTGTACGCAAGGTCTAATTTAATATAGAGGAAAACCAATATTTTATAATTCACAACTGCATTATCTTTATCAAACCATAGGATGTACGTTTCAGCTAGCGACATTAGCTATCCCTAGAATTGTCGCTCTTCTGATACAATATTACGATGTATGTTTACCTCTGGAAATAGTGAGAGAACGTAATACTGGCGCACATTGGGTGTTGCCTCATTTATTTTATGCCTCATTGTTAAGCTGTACTTATAATTCCACAGAACTACTTATATACTGAAAGTCGTGTAACTTTACCCAAAATCATGCAATATGACTGCCCATCATGAAGTTTTTTTGTGGGGCTTTAGGGTTCGTCAAGGTCATTAGAGCCCTCCTAACATGAATAACGACCTTCTACGGATTTAAGTAATATCTAAGTAAATGATTATTGTGGTCACAAAAGTGACTGTTTGCTGTAAAAAAAATACAAGTTAATAACACATCATAGTCACAAGGTAATATTCGTTGCCCGCGCTCGATGCAGAAATACTGAATAGCGCTACAAGAGCATGTGAATCTAATTGGTGACCCATGTTGGCTGTAGATTCAAGTTCAAGGAAATACGAATTTACTGCCAAACTATAATTACCCTTATGAACGTTTGCGAAATAAAAATGCCGGCTGCACAGTGTTAAAGCCCTGTTCCCATATCAAGCTAGTTAGACTGGTTATTAATAAAGACATTAATTAACAATTTATTGTCGAGAGAGAATTTACGAACTGCCCATGACCAAGTTGAGGACAATAAGCTAATTTACTTTTACGATATCTCAATAAACTTTTAAACAGTGTTCGTTCCCTATCATATTTTTTTCTTAGATTAAATTTTCTCTGAGTGTAGTTACATGACTTCGATTGTAGTTGTATAACATGGGACTGTGATGAATTGCATACGACATAATAGTAGTTTCTTTTTGTTGTATTCATTTGTCTATTATTCGTATTTTCTTTTGTTCCTAATCAATTATTGCAATGTATTTTCAATACATCGGGAGTGGATTGAAGTGAAGGATGGGGGTAACTTCTAGTATATTGCCTACGTTGACTGACTTAGAACGCATTTAAAATGTTACCGCAGGTTCTGGAGAAGATACTGCGATTTCTACAGATCAGGAGGACAATGCCATGTAGACATTAGATAATGCGGCTTTGCAAATCCGTTTTACCGAGGACTCGAGGCTCCAGTAACATAACGTTATCTAACAGTGTTTCGAACTCTGGATTTTCCATTAGAAACTCTGCTCTCTACCAATGAGTAAAATGACCTCTCTACCATCAACGTTTATGTGAAATGGTAGTTTGCGTTATCATGAATTTATGCTTTTGGGAAACAATTGTTTGAAATACACTGGTCTCTCGTACACTGATTACACTGATGTTGAACATATTAGAACAAATCTTTATGTGAGTTGATCAGATTACTTACGTAATATTTGGAGTATTTTGTACACAGTATTGATACTGATTCATATACAGACGTAACGTGGTTTACAGAGTCGAATATATATTGGACTAGGTCTACATCATACATATCAATTGAAATTTAGTTGACTAGATCATTGATACTTTTGTTAATAATAATAATAAATTTATTGTCAAAAAACAGTACAAACTGCGTATGACCACGTGGAGGACAATAATTTACTCTCCGGAAGCAAGCAAGGGACCATCCCATCAATTCCGATCAAGGGCCCTAAGGCAGAGGTGGATTCAAAAATTATTAATATTATATTTAAGTGATTTTAATAATAATAATAATAATAATGATGATGATGATGATTAATTAAAAATTCCATCTCAGGGAAGTTTAACCGGAATTGATTAGATGGATTCCAAGGAGAAAGTTAGTTTATTTATTTGATGGTACGCTGTTTGTGACTTCGTATTCCCCTTTAGAAAAATACATTTTAGATTAATTTTGAAAACTTCCGGATTTCCTTGATAAACCCTAATTTGAGGATGGAGAAGAGGATATATGCATATTATAAGGACGAGACAATTAGACCCCGTTCACATCCTTTGCCATCTGCATCCCACGTATGAAAAGCAAC
This sequence comes from Laupala kohalensis, assembly GCA_002313205.1. Taxonomy (NCBI): domain Eukaryota; kingdom Metazoa; phylum Arthropoda; class Insecta; order Orthoptera; family Trigonidiidae; genus Laupala; species Laupala kohalensis. The sequence continues at coordinate 503,878 of NNCF01126988.1, read as the reverse complement.
TGCTGTTGGGTTGTGGACATGTCGAAGCCATCTGCTAATTATCGTCGTGTGCGTCCCCAAAAGCGATTGCTACCCCTCAAGTAATTTAATGAAGCTCGCACCCATAGAGAACCCCCTTGCACCCGCTCTGGCAGGGTTGCACATTCTAGGAAATTGCCTGCCCCTAATGGAATAGCACGCCAGGCGGAAAGACATTATAGTAAATATGATTTCATGCCATCGGATGCTGTTTCCTATCCAATATTCAATTGATGTTACAACAACTTGTGATATGAAACGGCTCGTTAAACATATATTGCTGAACGACGTTTGATATGCTGGTGATGGTTGGTTTTGTCCATAATCGTACTGATGTACTAAATCTTTGTTATATCGCATAAATACATCTGCCCTGTGGTTGGTAAAATACATTGTCTGTACGATTTACTAAAAATGTTTATAGAGAGAAAGCTTTCCGATATTTTTAATCTTTTCCGGTTATTTCAAAATGAAAAAAAAAATTATTCCTATGGTTGTTAAATATCTTTTGTATTTTCAAAATTAGACGACATACTTTCAAAACACTTACGTGTAAAATATGTATACTTAAATTCAATCAGACCTGCAGTTTTCATCTTGTAAAATTTAACATGCAATAAATAATTAGAGTCATGATACAAAGTTTTTCTTCCACTACGTCAATGCAAAATCTATTGCGTTCAATTTTATATATTTTTTATTTTTTAAGATAGCTTTAGGCGAGTTTTCAGGGTGAGTGGGTCAAGGACGAACGTGGGTTTAAAATTTTTCTTTTCGTTCGAAGTAATTATGGAGTATCAATAAGACATAAATGACAAAAATATGGATCTAAAAAAATCTATGTCTTGAAAATATTACTGTGTATGGACGGTATTGGCAATTCAACGTTACCAAATTACCGAAATAGTGACGTATGTAATTTTGTTTCGTTTAAGTGAATCTCGCTTGCTCAGATATTAAGTATTTGCGACTGGATTAGTTTTGCTGTTAAATGGATTTTCGTCCCAGATTTTTTTCATGCATATAATGATCCAGTTTCTCAGAGTGTAAATCACGCTTAGAAGCATGAATTTTGATTCCCTTTCAACTTATATGCCCACCTCAAAAGGTATCAACCGTGGTTGGCTAATATAAGGCACCTTAAGTTTTTAAAAGATGTAATCTCACTTGCTTTTTTATAAAAATTTCACATTTTTTAAATTTTTAATGTTACTTTCTACCTTTTTGGTACATAACTACTAAGATTTTCTTAAGACATTTAAAAAATTAAAATTAAAAAAGTTTATTAGTAACTTTTATTATAAGACCAGTTTCAGAACCAGTTACGCATTGTTTCTCGTTCATGTTGGTTGTGACTAAGCAAATATTAAAAGAAATACCCCCTGGCTATTTTTCTATGAGATAAGATATACACTTTTTTTACTAAGTTTAGACATTTTCTTTCAGTTATCTGAAACAAACAATTACAATGTGTGTTATTATCGTGGGAGGGAAGACGCTATCACTAGACCGCCTCTGTCAGTGTAAATCTATGTGTAAACCCAAAACCAGTTACCAAACCAACGCTTCCGAGGGAACGTTTCCTTCTCGTATTTTCGATCAGCGTTCGGTGACGCTGTTGACTTGGCCCTATTGTCCTCGCTTTGGACAATCCTTGCTGAGCGTTAATCCACGAGTAATCTGATCGAGCGCGCGAGAAATCCACGGCACACGCGACAGTGGTATTTGTAATGAACGAACCCATTCGAAAGGTAATACACACGCTACGGAAGTTCACTGCACAACATGGAAACACACTTTGTTTAATGAAAGTAAATGTGTTGTGCTTGTTGACGTATGGGAATGTCTTCGGAAGCAATTGCTTCTTTGTCACGATGCTACACTACGTTTCCCTTGATGCGCCATCATTTTCACGCTCAATTATAGTGATGAAATTCTAACTGAAACTAATTAATTTTTATTTCTTTACTTTTCCTCTTGTTCTCATCTGTTACCAGAAGTGATGGCATTACCTTATTTTTGTGACAATCCTATGCCGTCATTTTAGATATATCCCATTTACCATGTTCTGAAATAATTATAATATATATTCTCAATGTATTTACCCATAAGTTAATCAATTCTTTGATATAAACTTGTAGCATGTCACAATGGTTTCATCATGGTGATCTACGGGTTTACATAGACACATTTGACGTCAGTACATATATCCATGGAGAAAATATCTGTATGAGTCAAAATATTTAACGATTTCATTTTACTCAGTAAAGCAATCTAGAAAGGAGTGATTTCAGGAAAATTTTAGTTTCGTTGGTCGCATAAAACTCCACTCAATTCTTGGTGCACCAGGGTGGTCACACCAACATGAATTTCTATTTTATAGGACCGTTTAGAATGCGTATTCTTAGGTGCAGAATGTTTCAATAATACCTAATGAATATGTTTGTCTATTTTTTTATAACTATAGTACAATTTCATAAGTGCTTGGTATGTAGAATATATCATCTTCTAGAGGTGGGATCGCAAGATATTGGACTAATATACGAGACAGGAAGTATGTGATTTAATTCACTTTCGATGCATTCTATTTATTTGTCTTATTTAATTAATGTGACGAGATTCATTCCATGGTGTCAATATTTCCTCAGAACCGTAGAATAAGGGTAAAAGAGTTGGGAAGGAGAGACGTAGAGGTGTCGAGGAGAATAACGTACGAGACCGACATTTTAACTCACAACTTCCGGGTTCCTTTTGGGGAGGAAAGTTTGCGTTGGAAAATCCCCACGTCACTAGTGTTTCTTGTACGATTCCTTTGCATCCCCACTCGCGTAAGAGTCTCATCCCCATCCCTTCCGCGTCTGCATGTAGACAGACACCAACCCCTCCGCGTCGTGGTGCGTGGGCGGGCGGCGGGAAAGGGGTTGAGGGGAGCAGAGCTGTAACGCAACACAACAGCCTCTCCGGTGTCTCGCTTCTGCCGGTGCGGTAATCGAATTACCAGCAGACGGCGCTCGCGCGGGTCGCCTCCGCCGCCGGAAACATGAGACACGGCCGGCGTCGCGCGCCAACCACTTTGCCAACAAATAGTGGTTCGCGTTTGTGCCACCACGGGCGTAATGGAGAAGGCAACGCCTCCCTGCGAACGATGTGTGATTTCTCCTTTACTGCGTTTTTGCTTGGGGGAATTAAAAATACTTTCAAATAATCAAATACACGCTGACGGATATTTACGTTGATACATCCAAGGCTTCGTCGCTTTTAATATTTTTCGTTGTGCGGAGTGTAAAAAAATATGTCAATATATGCGTACATCATTAGGATACAGAGGAAGTGTTCTGTTCTGCTGGAAAACATATTACATTCGAAAATTTCCGCAAAGTTCAGTTCTGCTACCGTTTACTGCAACAACAAAAAATGCTACTCCTATGAAATAGTGCTTGAACAATATTTTTTTCTAAATGGCTGATTGTATTTTCGTAATAACACTTAGTAAATACAAGAAATATACTAATACGTAATTCTACATTGTGCTCAAGGAAAGACGAGTCGTTCCTAGCAGTTCTTTTGTGTATTCTTTTGTCTCAGTGATCCTTCAAGTTTTTAACGTAACGTTCCAGACTAAAATTAGGTTTGCATTTACATTTTGTTTCTTATACTGATTATACTTTTGCTACTCAGAATTCGTGTTCCAATGAACGTATTTTGGAGGTAGAGGACGAGGATGTTCCAACGAAGCAATATGTTAAAACAACAACGGAAGAGTGTCCACGTTGTCTTGGGCAGTTTATTTGGCCTCACAAATATGATTTTAGAGTTTTGGAATTAGATATGGGGATATACTTCTGCAAAATCTTTTGAACCAATTACCCATACAAGATTTTAAGAAAATTTGAAACTGCTAATATGGTATGACAAATTGAAATAAATACGTCAGTTGTCAATACCTCCTTTTTTAATTTACAATAACATAAGTTTACTAAATACATTAAATTTATTCTTTATATTGCAATGTTTTCCACACATTAATAATTTTCATTTCTTTAAGTTCCTGCTCAAAACTATAATTAGATTCGCATCCGTGCCATTAAATAGCTAAATTAACTTATTCCCGACCCTATTGTATTTCAATTAATCTGAGTCAAAGCTAATTCTAAAAGGAAATATAACAGGTCCGCATTCCTCATTTCACCACATTTCCAAGAAAAAAATAACAGTTAAAAAAAAGAGAATAAGAAACATGATTTTATTTTTTTACCATTATTCTCATGTTATTTCCCAAATTTGAAAAGAAATGCTGTAATAGTGTGTAATTTCTTAATGAGAAAAGAAATTGCATTTATACGAATGGTAAAGATCAGACTCTATCAAGAACAACCAGTTACCTTCCCGAAGAAGAAAAATATGACGAAATAATTAATAGAGAGACCGGCAAAGAAAGACATCGACAAAGAACATAAAAGAATGTATTTCAATAGCAGCCGCAAAATCAGTGGGTTTCTAAAGGAAACGAAAACGAAGCGAAAAGAAATTGCAGCTGAAGAATAAAGTGAAAAACCAATGGCTCCAATAAGAGAAAGCAGCGAGGATTATAGAAGAAAGAACAAAATCAAACATACTTTGCAGACGACTGCTCCCCAAATCAGCTGGAAGACTCTCAGCGAAGAGGATCTTGATGTTTTACGAAAAAATCGAGATTGCTCGTAAAAGATAATGAAAGAAATGTATTCAAACGGAGAGGATCTTCATGATCGCGAATTGCGAAAGGAACAACAATGGACAAGGGATAACAATGAATTGGAAATACATACAGAAGAACGTTTTAGATTGCGGGATATGAATTTAAGGGAAGAAATGTATTAAAGATAGATCTTAAATTACTGTGAATCAAAGAAAGACAAAAATAAACGAAAAAAAAAGTACTAATAGATATATTAGAATTAGACTATGGATATTAACGAATTTAATACTTTAATTTTTGAGTTAATTTCTAAAATCATTATCATTTTTGTTAACTTAAGTTACATTTATCATCCGTGAAATTAAATGTTAATTTTTTTAAAACATAGATGTCACAAAGCGCGTGATCAGAAATGTATCTCATCTCGCATCGTTGCAACAGACAATTCAAGGCTGTCGTTGGAGCGCGATCCTTCCCGTAAAATGTCGGTTATGCTCGAAAATCAAGTACTTGTGCCTCGATGAATGTTCTCAATACCTCAGTGCGGCCTGAGATTCCCACGCTATGCGTCTTAGGAAGGGCGTAAGTTTGGTAAAGGCACACCGGCTGACAGTACGTCGTGGGAACAAGAGTTTCTAAGATAAGGTGATACGTGCCTTGACCATCTCATAAAGTTCACTCTGGACTCCGGGGTTCAGGGACTCTGTTCGTGAATTATTAAAAGCTAAAAGTAAAACCGGATTTTGCGGCAGACCTATCTTCACTTCCGTTCCCACCATCCGACTCGTGGATTGACCTCGAATTCAAAATCTAAGAGTCAACGAAACCGAATATTAAAATTTTTTTATTTAGTTGACGATCTTGATGTATTTGCATCTAGTGTTTTTTTTAAACGTAACTTAACCNTCCCACCATCCGACTCGTGGATTGACCTCGAATTCAAAATCTAAGAGTCAACGAAACCGAATATTAAAAATCTTTTATTTAGTTGACGATCTTGATGTATTTGCATCTAGTGTTTCTTTAAAACGTAATTTAACTGCATATTACGACCGGTTTCATGGCTTTTGACGGAATATATGTTATACGGAGGAAACATTATCCCTCTCGGGGAAAATTTTCATATGTTAATGTTCATGAAGGTAAAATGAACTTCATGCAAAGTGGGTAATGAATTCTCTTGCTACTTCAAATAACAGAAAGAGGCAATGCAATAAATATAACTTATTTTTGCATTTACATCTCTATCCAGTCTAGCCTACGTACACTATACTTATGTTATAATAAACTATTGCCAACGTTTCCATGTCTGATTTGACATCATCAGGGCTATAGTTTTTACATATCTCATTTCAAATCATCTCCTAAAATACGAACATGGTGATGGTATGTTCGTATTTTAAGAGATGATTTGAAATGGGATATGTAAAAACTGTAGCCCTGGTGTTAATATAGCATAATTATAATAAAGCATAATTTTAAATCCATCAATTGACCTCATTTCATTAACGAAGGTCTAAGTGAAATAACATGTATAGTTGATTGTCTAAAAAATAAGACAAATAATTTAATTGAATAATAAAAATAATAAAAAAAGTTATAATACGTGGAAATCGCCACTGACTTCAATTACTTCCCAAGGAATTACCGAAATTTTCTGCCACTGTGTCAAATCCCTTTTAATTATTACTTCCCTCCACTTTGTTTTTACCTCCTCCACTGTCACAACTGGAGAGTGGTACCAGCCCGTTTGGGATCCGTTGTTTAATGTTATATTATCATAATACATTTTATTGATATTTGATAATTTCGTGTTTTAGCCCATCGGAAACTCTTAGTATAGAAATAAATCCTATCTATAAACCTCTTCAAAACCTGGGCTAAAAACTTCTTACTGCACCATTGCTTTTATTATGTTAAAGAACGTATTTCAGTAAAATAAGTCGGCTACATAAGTCTGTAATAATCAACAAAAGTATGAATAATTTTAATGATAGCTCGTTATTGTATCTTATTATTCATGAAATAATATTGTACTCTATATATCTACTATATATCAGTGCTTAACCTTATAACGCTTTGCACACTGTATCTATGTTGCCCGATTCCGATCCGACTTCACCTCAAATTTTGTTTAAAACACTTTCGTGTGAATTGAAAAGGGGTTTATTTGTTATTTGCAATATGGTTACAATATAGCAAAGTTTTGGCGGGGCAGATGGCCCATTCGCCTGTGATTTGGCCCTGTAGTTTCCGTGGGCTGTGCTTACAATATCCTGGTTCACTCTTAAGGAACTTGCCAGTTATGCCTTGCGCACTTTGTCATAATCGCGTACGATCTACCAGTACATTCTAATGTTAACGAAACAAAAAAAAGTTTATTTTATGTAATTTACTCTAAATGTGAATATAATAGAGTTAAAATTTTACGGCTATTGGTGTGTTCGTTAAGCACCGTTGGGAACCACGGATAACCAACGGTCAGGACACGGAACATATTTACATATTCTTACGTATTTACACATATATACAGAATACTTTATACAGAATACTTACAAAATACACAATACTCTATCTCTAAGTATTATACATCTTTACATGTTACACATCATTACATATTTACAAATCACTTTTTCTTTTCTTCATTTCACTTTTTCATTTCTTACAACCATCTTTTTTCATTTCATCATCCACCAGGATTAAGGACCTGTACCAGAATTAAGGAAGGCCGGCAGAATCATTCTCATCCACTACTTCTATCTCAGCAATTCTTTTATCTCTCTTTCCTCTAACTGTATTGAAGAAATTTCCAAGGAGTTGCACTGCCGGTGATCGATTATCCCTCATAACTTCGATACCTAACGTTACATCTCGCGGTCCATTCCCCAAGTTTCCCTCCCGTAGCAAAAGTTTCCTAGATCGTTCAGTTGCAACGCACTGTAACAAGATATGTATCCAGTCTTCACATTCTTCGCAGAGTGGACAAATATGACTCAATAGAATTCTCGATTTTCTTAGTTTCTAACCCCCAAGTCTGAACCATGCGTCACCCGATCTCGCGGTTTTGTTTAACCAATTTATGTACGGTTTCCTCCCCCTCCCCCCCATTGACCTGCAACTACTACCTCAACTATTAGTGAGCGTTTTTCTAATCTATTTATTACAGTTATCTGTCTTTCGTGATTATGTAATGCCAATTTTATTTCATTCAAATCTGCTCTCTAATGGTCTATGTATAATTCTTTGTCCCAAATGTTACTGAGATTTAGACTTAATATAAGTGTTTTTATCTTTCCCCTCCAACCACTTTCTGTACTTTATTCGAAAGAATGTTTCACAGTTTCATTCCTAGAATAATTCTTGATTTCTCACCAGTATTTAAGCTCTCTTAATTTCAAAATTACATCTAGTGAATATTCTCCAAACTTCCATCTTACTCCACAGTTTGCAGTGCTTCTCGGAAGGCCGAGAACCTCTTTCAAATATACCTTCTGTAATGGATAAAAAATGGTGTTGTTAGTGCTTCCCCAAATTTTGGCTCCATATGCAATCACAGGTATAACTAATGAACTAAAAATCATGTCTGTGAGTCTAGGTACATTAATTGCAGATTTCCGTATTTCGTTCAAAGCGAATATTCCCTTATGCTTTGCTATCTCTCTATGTCTATACCAGTTCACGTTCAGAGATATATTGACTCCTAGGTAAGTGTATTCTTTCACAATATCAATTGTCTTTTGATTGAACGTCCATCTTTCATTTTTGCTACAAACCCAACCATTTTTAAAAACCATAATTTTCGTCTGTCTATTTTTTATTTTTAATTTTCTATTATCACAAAATTCTTGTAAACTTTTTAGTCCAACCTGTAGTCCCGTAATCGATTTAGAAAAAAAAAATTACGAGGTCGTCTGCAAAAAGTAAATCCTGGTATCGTTATCCCTGAGATTTCTAAGACTTCAATTCTTCAATGAACAGAACAATGAACATAACGAAGATCATTGATCTAAGATCTAAGATCTTCAATGAACAGAACGAAGAGAAAAGGTGAGAGGACACATCCCTCTTTCACTCCAATACTCACAGAACACGTCACTAACAAAATTTTCGTGAAGTCTAACACATGCCTTATCCGCTTTGTATATTGCTCGCAGTGCATTGATCAACTTTTGTGAAATACCCTTTTTCCCCAATTTCTCCCAGAGTTGAACCCTGTCGACAGCGTCAAATGATTTTTGGAAGTCTTCGAAAGCGCAATATAACTTTCCCCTCTTGACTGACGTCACTTTCTCCGCGAGTGAATTTAATACATAAATGTTATCAATTAGTTGCGCTGTATTTGCTTCTAAATCCCACCTGAAGTGGGGATAGTTTGCTATGCGTTTTTACCCAGAGAGTCAACCGTTCTTACAGAACACCTTACCCATGACACCGAGTAAAGATATTTCTCTGTAATTATTCGGATCATTTATGCTCCCTTTATGTTTGTATATTGGCTGAATTACGGCTCTTCTCCAACTGTCCGGAAAAATTCCCGTAGACAACACGTAGTTGAACGTTTCTAATAAAATTGGAGTTAGATCTTCGCTTATTACTTTCATGCATTCTGGATGTAAACCATCCACCCCATCCGCTTTCCCTCCCTTCAGGTCCGCAATTGATTTATAAATTTCATCTTCTGAGATTTGCCCATCTAGTTACGGAATAGTATTGAACTTGTTCTATATGATTCGGTGAATTTTTGAGAATATCGACGAGAAATGTCTTTCCCACTCTCCCGCCGTATTCTTTGATTTTGTCGGAGCAGACGAAGACAAGAGTCTTTGAGATTTTTATTGTTTAAGATACTACGAGTTCTTTTTGCTTTTGCTTCCTGCCAAGTTTTTCTCGCATTTTGAATAGTATTTTTATAACATTTTCTCGCTATTATATAATTTTGACGAAGTTCAGTACCTCCTAGCAATTGAAACGTTCTTAGCGTCTGTCTGGCTCGGAATTTAACCTCTTGCTCTCTGCTGAAAACCAACTAGGTCATTTATTATTTCGTAATTTTCCTACATAGGATCTCATGTCCCTCCCTTCTCCCCTGAGATTATTTTCTATATAACTCGCAACGCTATTTGTATCTCCTAATTGTAATTTTGTTCGAACACCGGAGTGCAATTTTCTGATATTTCTTTTAAAGTTTCTTATGAAATTAATTTTCTTTTCATCTGACCACTTAATAATTGATAACCTTCTTGATTTACCTGTAAACAATTGTTCTTTCTCGCATAGCTTAAGATTTATTTTTATCCCGAGTGCCATATGGTGTGAATCAAGTCTAGGTTCGATACCGAAATCTTTGAGAAATGTTAAAATATTTTCTGTAACTAGGGCATAACCAATAACACTTTCTCTATTTTTCTCTATGAATGTAATGGTACCTACTTTGTCTGAATCATGTCGCCCATTTAGAATGTCTAAATTTTGTTCGTAGCAAAAATCTACGAGTTCCTCTCCATCGCCATTGCTTATCTTTACTGTTTCTTAAGATTTGATGCCAATTTTCGTCGTTCGTAGGGTCATATAAAATGATCCTGGATATTCTTTCCCGATTCGTGCATTAAAATCACCCATTATTATAAATTCAACAGGCAAATATTTTACCGAATAAATATTAATAACTGCTTAACTTGTCCAAGAAATTGTTAGTAAAGAATTTGGATTCTCGTCGTTGGCGACAAACAATTATAAGAATAAAAGTAATGCCTACACCGTTGTGACGAGTGTCTCTAATTTTCACAGCAATTGCACCATATAATTTCGGGTGTAATTCTTCATAACTGTAAATATTCGAATTTTTGCAAAGAACCGCGACTCCTCCTGGATACCGACTCCTCTTACCCCTTTCCTTTCCAGACTCTTAGAAAATATCCTATATCCATTGATTTCAAATGTTTCCCTTTTTCCTCTCCAAGTTTCCAGAAGACCCAAGATGGTAAACTTTTCCAGAAATGTCAGAAAATTTCCTTGTCTAGCCTTTCTACGAATTCCTTCAACATTCCAATATCCTATTACAAGCTCTTCATGCTCGTACCCCTAGCGCTTTGTCAACGTCCTGCCTGCTTTCAACACCTTCAAGGAAGAGCTTCGCCTTCGAGTTTCATGTGAACTGATTCCTTATGATTATTTACCTACACGTAGTCATCACAGTCTTCATTATTACGAAGCAGTTTTCGTCAACTATTTTGAAGAGGAATACCTGTAGCCATAGAGTAGAATGTATAGCCACGTATCACTCTCGGCGTGTAGCTGAGGACAAGAGTAGGAAGCGGGCAGAAGGAGTTGGAATCCTCCCACCACCGCCTCTTGGATTACTCGCACGCACGGCTCCGTTCACGGCCACTCCGATCCACTTACAGCATTTGTCGGTGAACATCGTCTCTCCCACACGGCACACGCTGAGCCGTCCTCAAATTGGAAGGAGACTAATGCAACGGCGCGGCGGGTGGCTTGTCCTCCCTCGAGGATGAGGACTGTAGGTGATGGGTGCTTAGCGCTGAAATTCATGGCTCTGTGTGAAGTGGACTCGATATTTCAGAGCGATTATCTCCCGCTCTGTTACGAGATGAGGTTGATTGTGTGGGATTGATATACTCTCCTCCTCGGCGATAATGATGAAGGCAATGAAGAGGGCCTAATCTCTCACTGCGGAGAGAGATTTACCGTTCTAGCTCATGCGTAGCAATTCGTTATAAATACACCTTCCTTTTTTATCATTCAACGAAATCTAATTATATTTTGATCCGGTAAATTAATTTGATTCTACAGCCGAATTTTCTTGTTCTGTTACAGGTTTCTAGTTACCATCCAGCTTTTTATTTTCATACTCTTGCCGTAACCGTTGATTTCCCGTGGTTCCCGTGGTTTTCTTTGCCCCTTCCAGTAGTAGTTACCTGCCATATAATCGTAATCCTTTATTATTTTTACCTTTAGTTTCTGTTCCAGTTGGATTTTGGTGAGGCGATACTAGTTTTCATTTTCATACTACACAAAAATATTTCAAATTTAAATACTTCACACCTCACTTCTTAAACCCCACTCCTCAAATCCACACTCAAACGTGTATTTATCCCTCATCTAGGACAAATTACCAACAAAGTTTCTAACACTCTTTCTTCCTTGGGTTACAAGACAGTTTTCAAAACATACAACTATCCAAAACCTAGTTTTACAACCAAGATACATTTACGTCGTTTACAACAATAGCAATCAATCTCATTTTGCCGACCACTTACGCCTTTTCACCCTCTGTTTCAATGTTAACCAAAACGTCCACATCCTTGAAATAGAAAACATTCCCCCCCCCAAAAAAAAAGAAGATTAATCTTAGGAAATTTCCACATACGTAAATTATAAAAACAGAATGTCCCTCTCTGCAATGAACATATAAGCAACCTTTCTCCTCTTTTGTCGCTTCTCCTGGAATAACCAATTTACTCGCAGGACTTTCCCGGTCAGTGCTCGAACTGAAACCATCCCCCCGCCCCTACTTACCTCTAGTTCTTAAATAGCGTCCCGTCGAACCCTTCGGCACATTTGCCCTTTGATACTAGGCATTGTCAGGTACGACCAACTCATTTATTTTTATATTTTCATTTAGTTACAGTTTTTATCTCTAGTTCACAGATTCATTCTACATTCATTTGTTGCTCTGTTTCCAATACCGGTATGAGACAATTCAAGCGTTAGTGTTGTATTACATAATGTAATGAATGAACGAGAGAATACAATAATTTATTAATAAAAACTTATCTGTAATAATAAAATGTTTGTGACTATAGCAATTTAACTCTAATTCACAAAAAAACATACGTATACATCATTGCGTAATTTCGAAATGACCTAAAAGTGTTCCTGATGACAAACTTTTTCTCCATCATTTTGCAACTGATAAACGTGATAATTCATTTATTTTCCGTAAAAAAATAAAAAGAGGAAAATTTTGTCGTGATATATTTATTTTCTTTATTAAGGTAAAATTTCTATTATTTATTGCAGTTTAATGATTCATTGGGTTAATGAAAAGTAAAGATTTTTGTCTTAATTTAATTCGATTTCTTGATACAATATAATATTACACAAGTCTAGCTGTTGATTCGCGTTTACAATTCAAGTATTAGGAACTTGATGTGTACAATATTGAGTCAGATTATGGGTAATAAAACAATTTTATAATTTAAGAATGAAATAAAACACGGAAAATTATTATTTTCACAGCAAATACCCTGTCTTATATTGTTAAAAAAAATGTTTGGGGAATAACGAAGATGATGACAATAATAAAAGACATTTAGGGATGAGATTATGAAAATGCTTCCTCGTCTACTCAGTCAACCAGTGCAACACGCAATCTAAAAATCTTCAATGTTTGAAAATATTGAGCGTGTACCATTTTAATTATATTTTAGAATGCATCACACGTAAAAGCCGTAGCGCATTCCCTGATAGAATCATTTTCAGTAAAACATAAATATTGTAACTGGGAAACATCATTCATTTCTAAACCATGTTCCGCAATGAATTGCAATCTGATAATAGTAGCAATTTCAAAAAAAGGTCACACATGTGAAACGCGTCAACTGAATTTACAAATATATTCAGAAAAATCTAATTACTACGAACGCTGACACCCATGCATTATTCATGTGACACTGGTATAATGTGTGAATTTCGAAGCAGACAGGTTATTTTTTGATAGCGTGTATCTATTCATGACAGTTGTTCAGCGGCTGTTTCGAATCGTAATGGATGCAAATAGTAAAAGCGAGAGACGCTTTGCAGAAATGGCTTTCTACTTTTGTGCGNGCGAGAGTCGCTTTGCAGAAATGGCTTTCTACTTTTGTGCGCGAGACACACTGTTCGCTTCGATGCAGCTACAATTGTGGAAGTATGGGAGCGATTTCTCGTAAATCGAAACGTGCGAAGAGGAAAGCGATGTGATGTGAGGATAAATGTATCGATATTTAAATCGAAGCTACGTACATGTCGAAAAGAGGAAAGTTTTGACGTGACTTTCGTGAAAAGATAGACTTTCGTGAATGATTTGCCGAGAGCAAAAATAGCAATCGTTAAACAACGTCACTTAAGAGATTGCCAGGAGCACAGCCTCCAAACTGCGGTCTGGGGAAATTCAAATCCCCCAGCGAACGCAAACGGGTCATATTGCTAATACGTCCGGTTATCCGATTTGTCTTTGCAAACCTGGAATTTTTACTCGCCGAAATATATTTCTTTGTGAAGAATCTATTATTTTTTGGAGGACTAGAAAATACTGTGACAAATATTCTAAATACATTTTTGGAAATATTCTAAATATATTTTTATTTTGCCTTATCTGTAGGTTTTGTTTGTCTTTTGTGTATATTTAACTTAATAGTAGCTTAGCTTCAAAGCGATTTCGAAATCAGACTCGGCGTAGCAAATTCACCTAACCTTGCTTTTAGCCATGACAACACTCCGTATTATTATTTCTGGAGTTGAATGTAAATAAGTGTTTAGTTTCCTTTGCGTAGTACTAAATAAGCAAATGAACTATTGTCAAAAAAGCAGTTAAAAACTGTGTGATTCAACATGGAGGACAATGAACTAATTAACTTTCTGCTAGCAAGTGAGGAATGATTCCAACAATTTCGATCAAATGACCTGAAGGTAGAAGCAGATTAAACATTTTTGCCACCAAGGCGAAATCATAACAAGCGCCTCTATTAAGCGAAGAACAACATAGCGTAGACTCTACGAAAATAGGTAACTATCTTAAACAAACTTTGCATTTAATAAAACGTATTTTCAATAGTTTATTATTACGTATGTGAAAAAAAAAGATTTATTTAAGTGTTCAACAAGTAAGTGTGTTAGTATGTAATTGTAAGTTTATGTTACATTTCTGTAAGTTAGCGGATGTGTGCAAGTGAAAGATTGCAAACCAATATTGTTTAACCCTCCATCCCCACAAATAGCTTCTTAGCTGTGCTTTAGTATACATGTGTGACGTACGTTTAACAGCAGACGAGCGGCCAACTCGTCCGTGGGAAAATGAACACGAGTTGGTTCCCTAATTGAAAAAAAAGAATGATAATTGCGTTGCGCACAAAGCAAACAGCGGCGTGTTCCGTGGTAAACAAGACACATTCTCAGAACCACATCGCGCGGTGGAACAAACTAGACTCGTGGTCAGAAGAACGGGAATATGCTTGAGTGTTCGAGTGATGTGGGAGGTAGAGGAAGAAACTGACTAACAAACAGACAAACACCTTAGGTTAATTTATTCTTTCACTGTGAATACTGAAAATGTTTCTTTTATGAAATAATTCATTCTCTTCGCCGGTTTTCTAAAGAGGGGGAGTTAAATTATTTAGTGAGATTACACCCTGGATGCAACAAACGGAATCTGACAACTCCTCTTACCTTATCTCCTCGACTGATTGACAAAATTGTGTGGTGTCTACAAAAAAAAAGCAGAAAAATAAGAACAATAGTAGAGTTTGAGAAGATTGGAGAAGATATATTAATGGAAAATTGATTAATAGAAAATCAGGGATGCACATTTGATCGTGAAAAAAAGATTCTTTATCTTTTATCTCACTTTGAGTAGTTCGTTTCAGAGTTTCAATTAATTCTTATATATAAAGAAAGACTAATTGTAAAAAGATAATCTTGATGACATTTGGAGCTGCAAAGTACTTAATTCTTCACATACAACTCCTCCTGTTCAGAAATTAAGATTTACTTCCTATTCAAGAACATTGATCCAATTTTTAGCGGGATAACAAATGACAAACGAGAACTGAAGGATCCAAGTTTTGATGCAATGTTCCATGATACATGTCACATTAAGCAGCATACAATGTATTATTGTAGCAATCATAAAAATGTATGTGTAATAACATGTTTCATTCGCACGTCATTCTCCGTGGCTCTATCTTCAGTCAGTAAAATACGAAAAGGAAATTGAGAGGGAGGTGGTTTGTGATTCAGATTTATCTGTTTAGTAACTATTAAATAAACAATAATAATAATAAACATTATTGTCAGTTTTAACACGTAGGGGAAGCTACGTTATTCTGCGGAAACAATCAAGGTACCATCCCCTGAATTCCGATCACGGGTCCAAGGTCAGTGGCGGATTTGCTACTTATAAAAGAAATTATTTAATAAATACATACCGTTATCCATTTATTATTCCAAAATAAATCGTTGATATTAAGTTAAGTAAAGATTGGAGATTAATAATAACAAAAGTATTAATTGACAAATTCGCTAGTAGCCGGAAGAACACCAAAGAAAAATCGGATCAGGATGGGTTCCTGATCCAGATTTATCAGTTTAGTAATAATTGTTTATGATGTGTTGAATATTTTGCAATATATACTTCCTCTATAATAGAGTTCTTATTGCATACGCAGATATTCTATTTTTTCATAAAGATGTCAAAAATAACGTTTAATGTTGAAGCAGTCTTGCGTAGTGCTAGTCTTCTGTCGTGTTAAAACCTGACGATCTTCTTGTAGGAAAAATATTTTGTGTCAATATCTTAGAGATACAGTCGTTGCCGAGGTAATGTCTGCATTATTATGCACTCTGCACATAATGATACTGCACATTAGTCAGTAATTATTTTTTACTTATTAAAAAATATTATCTACAGACTGAAAAAGATAAACATGAACAATTTTTATGTTTCTTTGTTTTTATCCATTCAATTACAAAACTATGTCACAGATTACAGTTGTGTAAACATACGCAGAGCAGAATAATATTGTGTTATTACAAGTGGTGTTGCTTGCTTTTATTTCACCTCAATAAAAACAAATTAGTTATTTTAGAGCTTTTAACATGTTAAATTAATATCGCCGCTTCATATTCGATGTATGTTTATAGGTTTTAATCTACCTTTCGGGTAAATTTATAAAAAAATTCACAGTTCATTTTTGTAAACGTTACAAACAGACGAACGCATATAGACATTTTTAATATTGGTACGGCTTTTACGTGTAATGTAATCACGTGGCTTGTAGATCTTGTTACAGAAAAATCCTGTTCGTGAGAGAACAGAATATTGTGTATTTTGTCATTCATTTCCCATAAGAAGATTAATTAGGAGCACTTTAAAAAGTGTCAGAGTTCATGTGATCACGTGAAATAGACACGTGTAATACGTAAAGAACGAATCACTGAACCATGAATCGCTCTGTGCATAGGTGTTCGGAATCCTGATTGTGTAATGAGGATTCCCTCTTGTGTTGTTCGTCGGTGATATACTTTGTGAGGATATGTAGGGTTGTCTTTTGTAACTGGAATTTTCAAAATGTTCCGGGAAACACAGGAAGGAATATCATAATAAAACAAATCAAACATATAAATTGGAAGATGTTAAATTAGTTTTAACATTTAAAGGAGGAAAACACTGAAAACAAAAGGTGTTGACAGGGTAATATAAATTCCTATTGAGAAAGATAGTGGAGACTGCGTTAGCGGGGAAGGAAAAGAAACTATTGCATGTTATTTGACCAGAATGAGTAAAGAAGATGCACCAAATACGTAAGAAAAAATAAGATAATTGACAACAAAGGGGAATATAGATGTTTCCAAGGTTATTTAAAAAGGAGTTTGGGAAATAAAGCAAGGATCATACGTAGCAGGTATTGTGGAAGGGGAGAGATAAGAAAGGAAAAGAGAATAAAATTGATATATGAGAATAAATCACGGAATGTCGTAAGATGAAGACGTGACGAAAAACAAGAGTGAAATGTATAATTTATGTATTGTTTAAGCAAAAAAAATAAATTTCTAAGTAGTTATGAGTATATACACACATATAGTAGAATACATCGCTCTCAACCAGCAATGTTCTCAGTTACTAATAGCAGTTCTGCAACAGTCTCGCGTTATGAAGTGAGCACTGCATTTCGATTTGCTGTTGGAAGGGCATTGGGGCAAGCAAACCCCTGTCCATGTCTAACCCTGCTCTGTCTGGGAGCTTAAAGCGGTGACGTGTCTCGCTCGGTGTAAGCACGTAAGCACGTAATGCGGCTGAGCAATTGCTGTATCTTGCAGCCACCGACGGCTAATCTAGATTGAGAGCGAGATTCACCGAACGACTCACTGGGATTGACTCAGTTTGAACGACTTCCTTCTGAACATTATTCCCATGTAAGGATACCCCCAGAAATGTTTATTTATGCTTTTCGAATAATAATTTTGAAAAAATCTGTATTGGCTTCGTGTGCGTTGAAGAACTGCATTTTAGACTCACATTTTCCAATATTGTACAGTATAAAGTACATGTATGTGATATATCTCTATCCTGAGATAGTCCAAAAGTTAAAAGAATACTCAAAATTAAAAGCAAGTATATTGTTATTTATTGTGTAACAGTTAAAACCAACACTGCGAAGAGTGCACACTTGTTTGACCGGGACGAACCGCGACTCTAGACAAAACTACCGACGTTTCGGTCACCTTGCTATTGCCACTTAAGGACAATGTCAGAGTTGTACCTGAGTCGTTGTCGTACTCAGCAGAAAAACACGTTTACATTGATTCCGGCCGCGTAAACCCTTTAGGGACAGTGGTTCCCATTGTACACTGGTTCAATCCCCGGTTAGTTTAAGTAGAATATGTCTCGGTGGAGGAAGTGGATTATTGACAGGTTTTCCTCAGGGTTCTCCCGTTTCCCCTCACCACCATTCTACCGTATAAACACATCATCACATTATCATCATTCAACAGATACGTTCCATGGGTCTTCGTCCCAGCCAGGCACCAAGAATGGGAATCTCCCAGGCATCGACATTAATGTTGCCTTCTTATTCGCAGTACAATGATTTGTTGAGAGACCAGTTCGGCGTGATTTTATATTTTAACGCGGTTTAGTATGTAATAATAATAAATAAATAAATTTATTGTCAAAAACCAGTACAGACTGCGTATGACCACGTGGAGGACAATAAACTAATTTACTCGCCGGAAGCAAGCAAGGGACCATCCCACCAATTCCGATCAAGGGCCCTAAGGCAGAGGCGGATTCAAAAATTTCAGCAAAAGTTCCTAGATAAGATAAAAAGTTAGCTGCGACTTATAATACATATATTATGTCAATAGGTTTGTAATTTAACGCAAATATGTTTGTAAATTTACATGTACAAGTTATTATCGAACTATAGATTATTCTGAGTATAGTGTTTAAAAATCATAAGAGTTGTAAAAACACTAAATTCACGAT
>NNCF01126988.1:462839-484770 GCA_002313205.1 Laupala kohalensis | reverse complement strand
CATGCAAGAAAATAGTTTTTGAAATTGTTATAAGTTATTTAAAAAGTGCTACAGCAATGGCGTGATAAAGTACAAGACGAATTTAACTTTTATTAAAATCAATAAATTCTTTTACAGTGTAGAAGCACTGGTGCAGGAGGTAGTTAATATATATCAATATTGTGATTGTGCACACATTTGTATCGAGGGTTACACGGTAAAGCAGTTTTCATTATATTTTGAGAATATTAAACACTCTAAAATCGTGTCACAAATTGAGTTTGATTATATTATATTCATTTGATTGACAATCATGATAGTCAATACACAAATTAATATACAAAATAATGACCCTTCGAATGAACAATTAGCAAGTTAAAGTGGTAGAATTCCTGTAAAACGATTGTTAGTTTTCCTTTGAGCGTGATGAACAGCACCCAAAAGACGGGCGAGAGGAGAAGGGATAATGCTATTTGATGTGTAGTAGCTTTTGAAAATGCATCCTCTGAACATATGGGAGGGAGAACTTTCGATTTGTGTTCACTCTATTGACAGTTCCTTCCCCTATATTGCGTTTCATCTTGATCGAAGAGACTTCAGAAGCCGGATTAGAGGGTTCCAAAGCTCTTCAGATGAAGGTCTATAAGCTGTTGGTATGCATTTGCGACGGGAGGGGAATTGCTAAGATTTTTTGAGCTGTTCACATTCGTAGGTGTGGGGAAAAAGCAAGTATTTAGCGATCCTTATAAAAGTTTTTTTAACACCAATATACCTTACTCCACATCCATTTATCTTACAAAAGTAATGTTTCATATATTGGAAGCTAATGCAATACAGTTCATAGACTTAGGAGTAAGTGTATCCTTTATTTCTCATAATTTTTTGAGGTACATCTAGAGAAGTTGCCAAAACAATCTTAGTATTTTTATTCCATCGTTTCCGTGAACAGTTGATACGATTTTACGACTCCGCTATAAATTGATATGTATCTCGAACATGATCATTATAAAGTTTTTCTAACCAAATGTTCATTGTTCAATCATTACCGTACTACGTCATATCTCAATAAAGTCATCACGGTAGTAACAACTAACAACCATTATAACGACTATAATGGTATATAAAATTATATACATTTAATTTTATACCACATTTTATCAAATTTGTTTATCACTTACATATCTTTAGGGTGGACAGCAAAAAAAGAAACTTCTTTCTTCTCCACTCTATACTATTCTCTTTCTTTTAATATAAAATTTTCGTCGAATTAATTGGATTTCGATGGAGAATTTGAACTGTTTCTCATTTTTGTTTATTATTCGTGTAAAAATTGAGTATGAAAATATTCTTCCGGAAGTGAAAAAAAATAATCTTGGTGATAAAATGCTTTATTTTTGAAAAGATTCAAGAAATGCTGATACCTTGATATCTTCCCAATGGAATCAAAATGAACCATGTTCTGCGGAATAATGTCGATATCACTCGCGTTTATAATCCGTTCATTTTCGTTCGGTTCACTTGTCGCTGTGGATGTTTGTGAAAGCGATAGTTTGAAACCTGATAAATATCCCTCCGCGCGACGTGAGTCAGTTGATGATTGATACGTGGAATCTGCTTTGGGTTGATTTCACAACATCTGCTACATGGATTTGATTTGGAACTTTTGATAATGGACCATGGGTGTTTACGAGAGCGGGGGGTGTCACCTGCGTGACATTTCATCGCCGTGGGCGTACTTGTCTGTGTGTGTTTAGGCGTCACGCTTTGAAAACGCGCATCCAACCGCGTGCGGCACAAATCACGCGTCGGCGAACGCCCTTAATCGTACTGCAGCGATGTGAAGGACGGGGGGAAGGGAGGCAGAATAGAGACGGCGGATTTGGTTGTGGTGGATGAAGGGTGTCAACGACCGTAGAGACGATTGACGGTCGGGAATTCAATGCAAATATTTGTGATTCTTCACACTTACATCCCACAATCAAATACTCGTTTGTTTAGACACTATATTTCAATTTACAAAGAAAATATGTTAGTACAAAATTGAGGAATTATTGTGGTCATCCAACTAATGCTGTTATTCGATTTTTTTACCTTTAAAAATAGAACCTTTTGTAAAAAAGTCAACTTTTGTTTAGACTTTAAAACTGAAATGCTTACTCAGAACGTGCATGCTTTATCACGTGAAATTTGTGATTGAGGATATAATTTTTCTCACGTCTTTGTTGGTATCAAGAAAATGTGTAATTCGGGTCTCTAACTCATATTATAATATATTAATTTTGACCTCCTGTTGCGTGGAGGAAGGATGAAATCTCATTTTCTTGGGAGAGAGTCTAATATTTTTCCATACATAAATGCAAGTGCATGAACGTAAACCAAGAAGGAAATACAAGTTATGGTTTGCATATGAGTTATTGAAAGAGTAAAGTTTTTGTCTTCTACTATAAGAGAAAGCTACCTCTCACACGTGTAATTGTATTGAAATAAAAACAGAAATTTTAGAATAGATTTAAATTAGAACATGTTAATTAAGAATAATATGAATCTTATTTATGTGAGTTAAAAATTTTCTCTCTCTCTTCTTTTAAAATATTACATCCTTTGATGCCATCATATCAGGGGTCAACCTACCGGAAATATATTTAAAGTAATGAAAAGAGATTGCCCAGAGAGTTGTGTGAAATTTTCGCCGAATTGTATTACGAGTATCACAATATTGTTTGTCTATGAATACACTCTCGAGACTTACTAATCGAACTCTATTCTACTTCTAAAGGACAATTCTAATAAGTAATACAGACAATTACTTGTGTCATGCAATCAATATTTAGAGATGAACTAGCGTTGTAGCAAATGATTATGAATTAAAAAAAAAAGATTTAGCACACAATACATGATAGCAATGATCCATTGTTGACTAATTAATGTCAATTCCTTCTTGTGTACGTGACCTCGAACCGGAGACGACGTAGAGCCCCATCCCGAACGAGTCGTTTGTGTTCTTTACTAAGCGCACCGCATAAACCACGGACAACAGGGGCTGCGGTGATTATGTTGGCCACACTGCTTGCATTATGCAAATGACCGTACGTGTGTCCTGGACGGAGAATAAGAGGAGCGTCCTGTCGAAAGGCTTCATTGCCATTGGACATCGCGTTGTGACGTCACAGAGATTAAGCGACGGCGGCGCTCCGTGGATGTCCATTGTCCTCGCGCATTCAGCCGCAAGAAAGGTGGACGCCATATGCACGCTCGCTTTGGATGAGAATCGTTTATTGTTGAGAGATGTCTGCTCTTTTGGAGAGGAAGATCTTCCGTTCTCTGGATCTGAAAAACTGTTTTACGTAACACGAGAGATCGATTCAAGGCAGGACGTTTGCTTGGACAACACCGGCTAAGGAGTCTGTTTTATTCTAATTTATGGACAAAAGTGGCCTTCATTTAATTTTTTAAATTTATTTCTAATTTTACGTCTCTATCAGATGACATTACGTGACAATATTGAATACGAGTCCTTTTTAAACAACTTATAACAATTTCAAAAACTATTTTCTTGCATGATTGTGTTGTCCTATGGCTCATATTAATTTAGTTTTATGTGTACTCAACATTGGCACGTTTGTGTACATAAATTCTGTAGCCCCATCCTGGCCCGGGTTTTTCTCCGGTTTTCCTTCGGGTAGAGGCGGATTTATCATACAGGTTCTCTAGGCTTTGTCTAGGGGCGGGTCTATTGTAACAATAAATCGTGAATTTAGTGTTATTTCAATTTTTAAGCACTATACTCAGAATAATCTATAGTTCGATAATAACTTACATGTAATTTTTTGCTTAAAATTACAAACATATTGACATTCTATTAGTATTATAACTCGCAGCTAACTTTTTATCTTATCTAGGAATTTTTGCTGAATTTTTTGAATCCGCCTCTGCCTTAGGGCCCTTGATCGGAATTGATGGGATGGTCCCTTGCTTGCTTCCGGAGAGTAAATTAGTTTTATTTTCCTCCACGTGGTCATATGCAGTTTGTACTGTTTTTTGACAATAAATTTATTATTATTATTATTATTATTATCATTCGACGAGGAACAGAACTCGAACCCGGGAGAGCCTGCATTGACCGCAGGTGATCTGCCACTGCACCACCCACCTAGACTTCCAAAGCCCGTACACACCATACGGTGAACCTGGGTCTACCCTAATGCTGGGGTATCTCTTCTGATAGTTCTCATATTTCTTCCTTGCTCTTGGTCATTTTATTTTTGTTGCATTTCACTGCTCTCATTAACAGCTGTCGTGACGTCTCCTACCACGCGGCAGTGTACGCATCTTATATTTCATTTCGTTTAATATTCCAATATCTTTGCTCAGAAACCAGAGTACCTATTTCGAAAAACCATATTCGAACAAATTATATATATTAATCATATCAAATAATAAGTCCCACTGACAATAGTATTTCCGTATCTTTATTAATCTATGAGCTATTTGAGTAGTGAAATTTGATTGACTCTTTCAGGACTTCTTTAAACTGTTTTAACTTTACTAATTGACTGGCTCACTCATTTACTCTCTGATTCTCAACACAGAGCAAAAACTATGAAAAAATGGATCATAAAATTTTGGCAGAAATTTTTTTCTTCTTATGGTTCAGACGTACTAATAAAAAATATTTAGGGTAACTTGAAAATATTTCCCGAAAATTTGATTTTACACAAGCGAAATAGGGTAAAATGTGGATTTTCGTGTTTATACTGTTTCCACAATATCTCACGAATTACTTGATTATTGTGCCAATTCTGCATGCACTAAATTATAATGAACGTTAATCTTAAGAATAACAGTGTTGAATGCCAACCTGCTATTCATGACCTTTACCATTATATTCAAAGATAGATAAATCCAAACACTGCATAACTGAAATGCTTTTTACATCGGAATTTCTTCTTGATTACGCGTCATTCATTGAGTGGACGCGGTATTTTTTCATATCGCCACACAGAAGAATATTAATGTTTACTGATGCGAGCAGAACACGCCGAATGAGTGTTGTAAGGTTAATCGGAGTACATGGCTGCTGAAATGAAAAACATGCACAGCTCCATGGGCGGTAGGATTCTATTTGGACGCTAACTAAATAACTTGCAGACATTTTTCCAATCAACCTTTCTGTTAATATTTGCCTCTTCTGTTCTCTCAAGCTAAGTGAATTCAGCATTCCAACAAAACTTCAACAATGTAACTAGAAAATGTAATACTCGCACACTGACGATTGTTGAACCGAAAACTACTTAATATAATTGTTGAAAAATAAATGAAGAATCGTTTGGTCGAGTTAATCCGAAATATACCTCCACTGTAAATGCGAAAAAAAAAAACTTTTCTCGAGTTTAGTTCTGATCAGGGTTCTTTATACGAGAAAATTTCCGGAACACAACGAATCATTCCGGATATGTTTTTCGAAATTATTCAAGGAGATTTGAATTTTCGGGCAATATGATTTTGAATTTTTGCAGACGTGACCTATTTTATTCGTTTGCCATAACACATTGTTTCTTATTCTGTTTTGATGTGAGTGTAGTACTGAACAACCATAGACTAGGTGGGGGCCTCTGTGGTAAAATGTTGGAAAAGGTTTTTTCTTTTCAATCGAAAAATTATCACGTAAAATTTCTTTAAGAATTCTTAACCTTAACTTTTACCCAAGAAACACGTAAATGTCAAACAACGCCAATTTTTCACAAATATCCGATTTAATGACAATGCGTTTTTAATTAATGTATTTTATTATAATGCAAAATTACCAGTCATAATAGAGTTAAATCCATCAATGTTTTGATCCTTTCAAATGAGGACCTTTATCGGGATGTAATTCATTAGAAGCCATACACGTAAAATCATTAAAACCAGTTTAAAACACGTAACATACGTTCGTGAGAAGCAAGTTTAATATTTCAAAATGTGTTTTAAACTGGTTTTAATGATTTGAATCGTTTTG
The DNA here is from genome assembly GCA_002313205.1 of Laupala kohalensis. Lineage (NCBI taxonomy): Eukaryota > Metazoa > Arthropoda > Insecta > Orthoptera > Trigonidiidae > Laupala > Laupala kohalensis. The sequence continues at coordinate 478,793 of NNCF01126988.1, read as the reverse complement.
TGCATGTCCTCTAATGAATTACATCCTGATAANCTGGTTTTAATGATTTGAATCGTTTTGTGCATGTCCTCTAATGAATTACATCCTGATAAAAGTCCTTATTTAAAAAAAAAACGTTGATGGTTTTAACAACTTGGTGACTGGTAATTTCTATTAATAATTTACTACACTCATACATTAATTACGATTAACAATTAATTAACTATCATGTCAGCATAAAATGATACAAAGGGTTTTGTCACGATTCTACTTCTGAAAGTCAAATAAGAAAACAAACAATTTTTTATCTCTTAATATTTTTAAAGATCACAAACAATGATATAGGTTCGCATAATGAAAGAAGTTGCGATGTCTTTTGTTCGAAGAAATGTTGTGAATATTATCTCGGTTGAAGAAAATCCCATTTCCATGTAATGATCTATTCGGGAGTTCATGTGTTATGGCAGAGCTCCGAGTAATTAACACTGTTCATTGGGCGTGAGAGCGTCTCTATCAGAGTGCCGACAGTGCGTGGGAGCTCTGGGGGATGTGAACACGTCAGCTGCGCGAGAGCGAAACCAGAATCAGCTATTTATCATGGTTGGACAAGGTGGGATTCATTAGGTCGCACAAGAAACCCACGCGAGAGTCACTTCTCCGAAAAATTTGATCTTCCAAGGAGAGTTAATGAAATATTTGGAGATACTCCAATGGAATATGGAATAAACTTGCGATATGGATTATCATTAAAGCATAATATCACATTCACACACAATAAAAAGAAAACATCACCCCAACATTCAGGAATTATTTAAAATTTACAGACTTATGGAAAATCACAATTTTGTTGTACTTAATGAACACAGCAAATACAAATCACATGTCCATCATTATAACATCTGTATATTCGTCATAAAATATACGAACCTATGAAACAGACAAATACATATCACGAAATATTCAAATCGTTACATCGTTTAGATCATCAAGTAAAAATCAAATATTAAAATGATATTTTTGTTTGTCGTGACTGTGTTTGAGATACTTTTTACACTTTTGACTTAGGCGGCTTACTAAAGTGGTATTTTAATATTTTAATTTTACCAGATGACGATCCATATCAGTGTCCAAACGTTGTAACGTTTTAAATATTTCGTGGAATATATCTGTTCAATAGGGTTGTGTGTTTTATTACAAATCACATATGCTTTTTCACCATATTTCCAACGTGCCTTCAAATTGACCGCCTCAGTGGACGACCAATAACTCTAGAAAGTTTACGTATATAATTTAATTTTGACAATATTGGAAAACTCCTTATGAGTATCTATAATACGTTCAGCAAGTCAAAATGAGATGCAGTAATTAAATTGTCATACGTTATAATACTATGAATATTAATAGTGACTAAAATATTGTAAATGAGGTCTGGAAATTTTCATAGGCAGTTGATTTTGCAATGTCAACGCTAACTAAGAAGGGAATTTTAAGTTTTCCAATTTTAAGTGGGTAAATTAAAATGTTAAGTGTTTGGTGTTAATTTAAGCTTATATCATGTAATAATTGAGTTATTTTTATAGGTTTTTGTTTGTAAATGTCAATTCAATGATCTTAACAATATTTAAGCTCTTCGATATTTACAGATACTGTTAAAAATGCAATAGTAAACATCGTTAGGGAATTATCATTTATACCGTTATTGCATTTCCCCTAGGAAGTTTTCATCGTCTCTGCTTTCATTATAAACGGATTTCCTTTTATGTGGATATCATTCCATGCATTTAAATAAATTTATTGTAAAAAAAAACAAAAAAACAAAAACAAATGACAACATACTAATTTACTCTCCGGAATCAAGCAGGGGACCATCCCGCCAATTCCGATCACGGGCCCTAAGACAGAGATACGATAGATCATTTAATAAGTAACGAGAAAAATTTCTGTAGCTCAAAAACGGTTTATTTAATCAATACAACGCATTTAAGACGTCAAGTTAACATCCTTGTGATAATATCTGATTAGCTATTTGAGAGTGCGTTGTAAAGAAATAACTATAAATTACTTATTTAACAGTAGCTCGAGCGTTGCACCACAGGAAAACAACGTGCAACGATTCGAGTTTTAGTCACAGTCGGTGTGAAAGGTAGTGAAACCCACGGAAGAAGGTTAAAATTATACGGAAGTGAGTGTGCAAGTGAGCAATGGCGTAGGAAACTGGTTGCAGTTGGAACTTCCTCCCTCGAATCTCGCATCGACGCGTTAATTTGGAAGGAAAGGCGTATTGAAGTGATAACTGAAGAAGTACACGCGAGTGTTGGAACTGTCCATAACATTATTCAGCATAAGCTGCAGTACAAGAAAACCTGTGCAAAATGGGATCCAAGACAACTTACGGACACCCACAAAGAAACCAGGTTTCAAATCAGTCAACTTTTAAAGAAAACGATGTTAATTAAAAAATAAGTTTTTTTCAGAAGAATTGTAACATATGATAAAACATGGATTCACCATTTTGAGCCGGAGTCTGAGCTGCAAATTCTTCAGTGGAACCGCAAGCTCCCACTGGGAAGAATTTTAGGACCCAGCCGCGTACAGGTAAAGTCATATATACAATATTCTGGGATTCACAGGGACCAATTTATTGTGATTACCTCGAAGATCCACGAAATATCAATAGCCAGTATGGCAATGATATTCTCGAAAACAAATTAAGAACAGCCATTCGAACGACACGTCCTGGACGCGTGACTGAAAGTGTGATTTTCCTTCACGAAAACGCGCGCCCACAAACGGCACACGTAACTCAAGATACACTTCAAAAAGTGGAGTGGGAGATCCTTCTATATCCTCCGTACAGCCCCGACCTCGCCCCATCGGACTTTCATTTATTGGAACCCCTTAAAGAGGCTTTACGTGCAAAACATTATTGATCCAATTAAGAAGTTAAAGAAGATAAGGTGAAAAGTGACCTCGCGGTCAATCCAAGGAATTTTATGCTGGAGGCATACATAAATTGGACGAACGATGGGACAAGTGTATAAGTGTTGCTGGGGACAATGTCAAAAAGCAACCGAAGTTTTGTATCGATTAAATAAACCCTTTTTTACCTATAGCAATTTGTCTCGACACTTATCGGATGACACTCGTTTTTGTGAATCACATTGAAATTTATGCCAATTTCGTGAATGCAACATATGATCATCATGCCAAAAGAATCATTTTCCAAATCGAAGAAACGTTAAAAGTTGACATAGGTGCTCAAATTATCATTTAATAATGGCATGTTTATTGTAATAATAAATCGTAAATTTAGTGTTATTTAAATTATTTTGATTTTTAAACATTATATTCAGAATAATGTATAGTTCGATAATAATTTGTGCATGTAACTTTTGTGTGTGAAATTACAAACATATTGACAATTTATCAGTATTATAACTCGCAGCTAACTTTTTATCTTATCTAGGAATTTTTGCTGAAATTTTAGAATCCGCCTCTGCCTTAGGGCCCTTGATCAGAATTGATGGGATGGTCCCTTGCTTACTTCCGGAGAGTAAAATTAGTTTATTGTCCTCCACGTGGTCATACGCAATTTATACTGTTTTTTGACAATACATTTATTATTATTATTATTATACAATTATAATAAAACGGAAAAGCTTTAAAACTATTTGTAGAAAATTAAAACAAAAATAACAAAGCAAGATCAATATCATTTGGGCTGAGACTGAGAATTAATTGTATGGATGGTTATAACGGAATCATTTGCCAGAAATCACGTTTAACTGTCGGTAATTGTATTTTATGGAAATATTGAATAGCTTTGACTATCATTTGCAACGAAACGATTGCCCGCGCATAGAATAACAATTTTCGTAATATGGAGCATTAAAATATCAATTTATTCAAGAATTAATCGGAAAATAATAATAAAAATGAAAGATTGGTTGGCTGGTGACGCATGAGAGTTCAAAAAGTGTGGAATGCTTGTGACTCCGAAAGAATACTCTCCACTTTAAAAAAAAGATTTAAGGACTATCACACCAGAGTAGGGATGATTTAAGATATATTGAAGGTATCTTAGATAATTAATGCCCTAAGAATTTTGTATCCATTTTTTTTGTAAATACTATTTAAATGAAATGCACAATTCGATATAAAAATTTAACAAAACTTTGTTAATTGACAAACACTTGTTATGAGGTGTAATTTATTGTTTCCATGTTAGTAACACATTTTAAAAACTTTGGGCGTTATTTTAACTAGTGTGTTCGTTACTGTTCATTCAATAAATAAATACTTGCAAAAATACATGCATGAGGTTTATAAAACTTATAAAACATTAAAATGACGTAGAAATTTGTTTATTGGAAAACGAAGGGAATGTAACAAATCAAAACTAATCATAAAAAATATCAAACTTCTTAACACACAACGTAACTTCTGAATATTATTAAATTCAAGATTTTATTTTATAAGAAATAACATCATGATGGCTGCTTTTTTATTTAAAAAAAGATGATTTCAAAGAGGTCCTGAGGTCCTTGGGGCACGACACGTCACTGGCGATGTGATGAGTGACTCGCGTTCAAGTGTGTTTCAGTAGGTGAAGATTGCGTGCTTGTGCCGTGACGCAACAAATAAAAGTATATTCTCTGTAAAGTGGGCGTTAATTACTGAGTCTACCGTATTGAAGTGTTTTCTCGCCCTTCGAGTTACAATGAACCGCGATAAATAACTCTTTTTTCGTGTAAAATATATGTATAAAAATTAATTACTTTTTTTGAAACACGCCTTTTATTATGACTTCTTGAAGCGACAAATTTGATAGTTTGGGATAGTTTCTTCAACTTTATTTTCGATATAAAAATGAATTAAAAAAATTCAAATGGTTGCATCGTTAAATGGCTATAATTATCTCTTAGATCGAGATTTTTCTCTATTGCTTTCTTTAATCTCGGCAAAAATCTAAAACGTTGGCGTAATTGTATTCATCAATTTTTGGTTCTTTCGATAATTTTTATTTATTGATATTAACGCATCCTTACTTGTTTGTAACACTTTTACAGACTTATTTGTAAGCGTGGTGTATTTCTTCCATGTAGTATTCGATCTTTGGTTTGTGACGCAGCATGAGTACACACGTGTTTAGCGGGTTGCTTTCTTCTTCTTATCTGGCACTACAACCCTTTGTGGGCTTCGGCCTTCGCGGTGGGTAGAGCTCGCGCGATTACTTGACCCCGGCACTAGAAGAAGGAGATGTGGTCAGAATCTTGCTCCGACTGGTTCGACCCCAGGATAGACATAGCAGGCTGACAAGACCTGGGAGCCAGTCTGTTGTGTTGAGGCGTGATGAAAATCCCCACCTCACCGGGGATCGATCATCCAGTCAGAAACTCAGTGCTCTATCCACTGAGCCACGCTGACTCCTTAGATGGTTGCATACCAGAATATATTACAATTCATTGCTTTAAAATAACGAAATATAAATTCTTGTGAGACCTTGTTATGCCGAATTTGCACGCCGAAAATATTTTTATTGAAGAGTTGATCGACGTTAAACGAGTAATTTTCAAAATAAAATAAAATAATATGCAAGATTAGCTCAGTAAATTCTCATATTTTTTAGGGTAGAGACCAAATTCGTTATTAAGGTCATTTGCTCATATTAAATTGTAAACATTTTATGTACCGATATTAAAAACTTAGTACTTATTTCAAGAAGATTGGTAATGAGTGTTCTGTTGAAAATTTAGGTTAATCATTTACTTGAAAGTCACATCTAACAAAAAAATGTCAACATGGAAGCAGTAACACTTTTTTCCTAGTTTTCAGTCTACATATAAATTTTTTGAACAAACGAAACACTTGAAGACTATTTTTCCTGCCGAATATAAAGTTTTTTCACAAAAACTATGCATCAACACATAATAATTCGTTTAAAGAATTCGTGTTGAGTACAAAATATATCGAAAAAGGATAAAACTCGTTTTGTATTCAAGCTCTTCATATAAAGAAGATACATGAAACGGACTTGATACGAATACGCTGTCCTACTCGTGACGTCGTCGGTCGGAGGCATCGCGCTGAAGAGCTTTTGACGACTGCCACCTCTCGCTGGCGCTGCGAATCGATTGATCGATTGTGGACGGTGACGATTCGCTCGGTTGAGTGGCTAAGGGGCAAGGGGTGGTGGGTTGATAGCGTCCGCTTCCAGTCGCTTTGTGTGTTAGAGGGAGAAAGAGAGTCGCAGAGGGGGCGGTTAATGCGGACCGTACGCTTGCGAGGAGACGCGGGTTTAAAGAGAACGAAACCGATTCCAAACTGTTCCGTCGGTTTTCACTAAATCAACTTAAACTTTTGTTTGCGTCAACGTGATTTCGCTAATCCTATACTCAAAGAAATAACTAAACGTGTCGATATGTTAAATTGTGAACTGAAAAACGTAATCTGGTAGACGTCAAAGAGCATAAACCATCCTAAATTCTTCTGGAGACTCTTTAGGGCCTGTACCTTCAACATAAATGAGCATATTAACAGTATTTTAATTTTAAAAAATCCGCTGCAATGGACACACGTCTCTCCACGACACAAAAACGCTGATTCTGGGAATATCATTAATATTCTCTAATACACAAACTAAAATCAGATACATTTATTTCGAGTTTTTGAAAAGGTTATAGTCACACATTTAAAAATGGTATTACATGAGAGCTGTGTTTATTTTGATGACTTAGATTCATGTAAGAATAATGACTTCTATAAATCTGTACAGCTTGCTAAATATCTGCAAGGAAATAGTTCGCACTTCGACTTTGTTGTCAATTTCATTATGAGTGCATGAATTTAAAAATGTCTATTAGTTTTATAATGTCGAAAGATTTGTCAGAGATGAGACAGAGTACGAAACTGGCAATTTCACCTTGTAGTCTTCGGCTCTTCGAAGGATACGTAACAAACGGCTTAGTCTCAACAGTTTCCTTGAAGCTTGTGGTAAACAGTTCTGTTGCTAACTCGGCCGCTCGGTCGTCAATGAGAAACAACGTGGGACTCAGTGTTGTCAGATTTCGATACAGCGTTCGCCTGAAGTTTTATCTTCTTAAATATCTCCTTTCTTTAATATCATAAGTACCACAGTACACAATACTCTATCTCTAAGTACTATACATATTTACATGTTCTTTAACCCAGCATTTTCCCACTCCATGTGGGGTCGGCGAATGGGGATGGATATATAATGCTTCGTTTGGTTTTGGCTGGGGAATACTAGGGTGCCGGATGCCCTTCCTGTCGCACCTCCCCTGAAGCGGTGATTATGAATGAAAGTTGTGGTGGAATGATAGGCAGGGGAAACGGGAGTTCCTCGAGGAAACCTTCCGCGAAAACCCGGATTCTACTTGGATCGGACCAGGTTTGAACTTCCCCAGAGGTAGAAGGCGAGCGCGTTAGACACTACGCCACGGGTCGCCACATATTTACATATTGCACATCATTAATTATTTGCATATCACTAAATATTGCTCTTGTTCTTTTTACACAAACTATATGTCCTCGTTTAAACAGAAGTGAATCCCGACCCGAGATGGGACTCTGGGAATCTTGCTCCCCTCGCGTCTCGCAATTCTCTAAGGACAGAAATGTGTCCTGCGCATGCGTCTACAGTTAGCGGGACTTGTTGACACGGAGTAAACACATCGGAGGCTATCTATCTCTGTGTTGATCTACGCCATCCCGAAGTTAAAATATCACTCAGAAAATACTACATTTTGAGCCATTTTATATATTTTTTACCTGATAATTACGACTCCACCAGCGAGCATAATTGATTAATAAAACAGTATAGTAGAAAAAAATCGCACAAAACATTAGATTACATTTTTTGGTTGTTTAATTTTTTCACTTTAAATTTAGTAATAGTCGTATTAAATCAACATCAATTTTGAAATCAATATTACAAAATTTAAAAAATGGTATACATTTTTTAACTTTGAAGAAAAAAAATTGTATGCCAAAATCAATACTATTAACACATTACATTGTTCAGAATGTCATACTTTTTATTTCGTAGACTTACTTAGCTCGCTTCCGGTAAAGATCGAAATCATTTTTGGCCATCACTCAAGGAAGCTTCGTCCAATCAAACTCCAAACGTCTCCTTGTCATTGTCAACAATATGTCAGTATTATAATCCACCGCTTTCCTATTGAGCAAACTCTGAGTGATTTCATATTAATGTAATATATTGTGCCGTATATAAATAAAATTGTGATTGTGCACTCTATGAAACAAATTTTATTATTTATTGAGAGTATTTAACACCAGAAAATCGTGTATTCAAGTGATTGAAAGTTTTCATAGCTGCATATGTGTTACCAATAATTGATGTTAAAATAAATGTCTACACAGTCCTTCAAAGCTATCACATTTATTGAATATGAACGAATAGTTAGTAATATAATAACAAATAATAAAGCATTTTCATGTATGGAGTATGTCTCACTTTACATCACTCTTGAACTAGGCTCTCAGGTGCAAAAGCGTGGAAAATATTTTAGCGTTAATTTAAATGGAACAATATATTGATTTTCAATTGAGGTGTTTCTACAATAGTATTTCATCAATATGATATGCTTCGTCAGTAAATTTAATGACTGCATTTCTACAAAATTATTTGAATTTTCAAAAAGTTTAATTTTATTCAATACGGAAGTCGGTGAGGAAAAAAAATAAAATTTTCCAAGAGTACTGTATTAATTAGTTTATGGAATACATTTTTATTACTTTTGATTGTACGTTGGTAAGTCAATAAATAAGGTACTAAACTGGATAGAGGCAATATTAATCAAATTAACGTCCTGAAATTTATTTCAATTTTCGACATAATCACCTTGACACGTATCCCATCTCTTGACAAGTCTTCGAAAATCGGTGGCAAATATGTTTTTGGTTACTGTCGCAGTCAACGAGTAACCTCTTGATTACAGCATAATCAGTTTTAAAATGACGGTTACCCAAATGATTCTTAGGGACCATCGCCATCAATCGTCACACGCCGGTCTTCACGATTGATTTCTTCCACACGCTGCACTGTGACTGGACACAGCTTTCCTTGAAAAAAAAAACAGTTGTCACCATACATGGGATGCATTTCACGATGCACTTCTTCTGTGGACGGTCCTTTGGCCTAAAAGAAGGCACATCTGCACGCTATCTTATGCCACACAACTGCACATCGTGCACTGGCTGCCTCTGACAGACTGCGTGTCTACGAGATGCCATGCAACCCAGTGGCGGATCTAGACCGTAGTCATGGTGAAGGGGGAAGGGCTTACCGGGAAGAGATCTGGGGACCATTTCTGTTTGAAAATCATGGTTTTACGACATACATTTTATGAATATTATATTTTCAATAAAATGTATAAACTCAAAGAGATAATCAACAATTAACAATATTAAATAGTAACCAAATTGATTAATTGTTTAAAGTAGCGAAGTATGCCTTTATCTGTTGAGAGTTCCGGTCTAGTAGAGGGGTAGGGGGGGCTATAGCCCTCTGAGTTCTCCCCGTAGATCCGCCACTGATACAACCCATACGACAAGCTTACATATCACGACATCTCCTGGCAAAAAAGGTGATTGTTATTTTAAACGTTATAATGGAAACTGATGTTTACGACGTATATTATAAAATCCCCGAAATTTACATCTCCGACAATATGACCTTTAATTCAATTGCGATCTTGCAGTTGCAGGGCTTACTTCTTTGAACTGTTTCTTGAGTGAGTTTGGTGTTTCGGTGCTGCGCATCTGCGCATGTTTTCCCGCCCCGNGGGGGGGGGGGCGTCGTAGAGGGAGACAGAGTTTGTAACTCGATTGCTGGTGTCGGCAACCGCTCTTCAAGTGTTAAAAGGCACAGGATTAAATTAGAATAAAGGAATTAGGAGGAATCGCCAACGTTTTGCCCCAAGTCTTGACGCGGCGCTTCATGAACAATTTTCCTGCGTACCTTCTGTGAAAGAGGTGGAGGACCAGTGGGCACTCACGTTTCGCTGAAAATGGTTTGTTGGTTTCTATTGAAATGGTTTGGTACGTAACACCACCTTCGGTTAGAGGTGGATTTTATAGTAAATAGGCACACTAGGCTCATCTCTAGGGGCGGTGGAATATTGTTATACTTAACCTGGAATTTAGAGTAATTTTAATTGTCACGATTTTCTAAACAATATATTCCAAATGCTATACTTTATATTTGTCAAGCAACTTTTTGTGTTTTATTAAATAAAACTTTATTCTGTTAGTATTGTAACACGTAGCTAACTATTTTTATTCTTGCCTTAGGAGAGTGCTGAAATTTTCAATTCGCCTCTGCTTCAGGGCCGTTGATTGGAATTGATGGGATGATCTCTTGCTTGCTTCCGGAGAGTAAATTAGTTAATTGTCCTCCACGTGATCACGCGTAGTTTGTTATTGTTTTTATTCTGACTGTAAATTTGTTATTATTATTAAAAACACTTTTTACCAAACTTTTCTTGGTTTTCCCAATTCAAAATATTTTTTACCGTTATATGTCCACTGACTTGCCACAATATTTACATGTCCTCTGATTTGCATCATTTCTCGGGTTGCCGAAACCACGCATTATTCTTCTGTTAGTATTTGACACGCCTGATAAGCTTATGAGTGCGCTCAACGACTGTCGCTGACTGTGGGTTTTAACTCCTCGAGGCACTGGTGCAAGGAACTCTTACGAACACGGTACATGCAACATATTGAAATGCACGTGTAGAAAGAAATGTGTCCTTCCTACAACAAATATACACATCTTCTTCACTCGACTTCTCCCCCAAGTAAATGCTCATGCCCTATCAACCAGCTCGCACGCACTAAAGTAGTTGATTATTCAGGAACACAGTTTCCATACCGTTCCTGCGAATACAGCTTCCTACGCATCACATATGCACGTCACTTTTAATACAAGTTGAGGCCAACGACTTATACGTATTCAACACAAATCAGAAGCTCTCGCCGTTTGTTTATTTATCGAACTCTCACGGCATGGCCTCCCTGTACATAAGTACCTCGAGCCATGACATTTCCATGGACGGAACATCTCCAAAGCACCTCCAAAGTGCCTGCATCTAATCCGCAACCAGTTCTATGGAAAACATTGCGAACGTAAACATACAGGAGCCGCCACGGTAAATAACTACCCCATAACGGCACCCGCAAAACTACTCCCTTTAGGGCGAATTACATTTAATATGACAGATGCTCAGATATTTTCACTTTGATGAACTACGCCTGGCAACGAATAACAGTCATTCCAGCCATCACTCCTGCACTTACCAGTCGTGTCAGACGTGCTACGCATATGTCAAATTTCTCACCTCGACGAGCATAGACAATTCTCAGCTCCGAGATTATTCAAGCGTCAAGCTTTGCTACAATACGCATTTCCACGACTTGGAACGCGTATACAGAATAATACGACAAGCTGAACGTGAGCCAAGCTCCGCCAGACATTTCATTCAAGACTTCGCCGACGCGAAGATCTCCAAGCTTCGACGCCAGCTACCGAGGAACTTCACCCCCGGAACGGCGCGACTACCGAACTCGAAGACCACAAGGCACCACAACTAGACTCCTCGCAAGAAGCGCTCCCACTCGTAAGAACGTGAGCCCAGCAGATCGTCATCACCGACGCCCTAATTTCCAGAGGGTCTAACTACGCGGATTGTCGCCACAGACGTCGAAACCACAAGTCCAGACGACATTCCAGGTTCCCGTATGTCATACGGTGTCTTTCTTTTAATCGTTCTTTATTTGTTCAACCAAGACAGGTCTGCATCAATAAATTATTATAAGACCAAATTTGGAAACCAAACGTTTTATTTATTTTGTGGAAGAGGAGGTTTTTTTGTAGACTCAACCAGATCTCCACCCTACACAACACACGTACACGCCAGGGTTAACGACTGAGGCATGTTAATATGCCTTAGGTCATCCATTTAACAGACGAGGATTGAAATGGAATTCTCTCGTGTAAAACGAACATGTGATGTAACGGTCAACACACACATTATCAGTACAGGATATCCCGAGTTCGAGTCCCGGTTAGTCGCTATTATTTCTGGTAGTAAGTGACACTTGAGGAACGAGTGTGTACCAATGTTTATAAATTTGGTGTGTTTTACTCCTTAGAAAAACTATCAAACAAACAAAAATTACTTACTTTACCTAACTTGTAAAAGCATTAATCTCGTCAGAAATAGTTGTCCATTATTTTAATAACTTTCTTCTATACATTTTCTCTGCTTTTCACCTCGATTACAATTTTCTTTACCAAATTTTGCGTTAGTTTTAATTAACTTTTGTCGCCATCTGCTGCTCATTCAGTGAAATAATTTAATTTTTTTTTCGATTACGTTCAGTACTGTCGTAGTCAATCAATGTCATCTTATGATGTAAAACCTTTCTGCTCCTCATCAATTATCACAGCAACTTTCTCTAGTTCCCCTTCTTTCGATTACTGAGACTATCAGTCAACTTCAGCTTTCTTCTCTGAGGGTAAGAGAATTCGTAATTGTTCATTAAATTCTAAATTTTAGATATTTGTTTCTCCAGTTAAGTGCGATCGTAATGGTATGTTTCTGAGAACACGAATATATCCAATTTTGATAAAGTATTTTATTCTTTTATTTATAATTGTCGTGATAGAATAATTTACTTTTAAGATTCCAAATATCAAGTTGTAAAAGTATAAAGTTTTAATCGAAATCTTAAACTTAACGTTTATCTTCTGTGTTTAATTCATGTTCATGATATGCATGAAACAAAGAAAATGTGGTTGCTTCAAATGTGTCGCTGCTCTTTGCTACCATAAAGCTAATAGTAGAAGGATTAAGTCATAGTCTCCGCAAAAGCAGTTATGAGAAAGCTGTTGTATAACGGTTCGGGACGCCGCAGGCGACTGTAGCAGCCCTGGCGGCGTGGGTGCAAACTACCGCTCGAAGGTGCGGTGGAGGGGGAGAGGGTAACGATGGCAACATCGCCCGAAGCTGCGGTTCCCTGAGGCGAAGACCACGTTGTAATTTACACAAGTACTTAGACGCCTTCGGAACTGGCTGGGAGTGATGGCGGGCGGCGTTAGCAGACAGCCTTTGGCCCTTCCGCTTGCTCAGCCCTTGAGAGGAAATGGAATTCGCAATGGTAGGATACATCACGTGGCAACGAGGTTGCTTTGCTTCCCTCGCGGAATCCATGTCTCTATTCGAGAAGCCCTTATTGGACTTGCGACTAAAGTCTTCATATTTTCACCTCAGGAAATTGAGCGTGACTCACATCACTACTACGACCAGTATTACACTATGAAATTCTTGGATGAAATAATGTTGGGAGTAATATGTCAACTTTGATCAAAGATCTTTAATCATCGTTAGCCACTTCTTCTAATGTTTGATAAAATATTTACGTTATTGTTTTTTCCGTAATGAAGATAGATATAAAATGGCAGAATAAAGTGGATTCCCGGAAACATGTCTTTTGAATATGAACGCTTAGAACTCCATCATTACGATCGTAACTGCGATTACAAAAACAGAAAAAAAATTGGATGTTCATGTGCATATTACGGGAAGAAATCTTACTAAATATGTTCAAATATCTTTGACAAAGAAGCTGGAGGTCCCTGGTTCGAGCCCCAGTCCCATTTTAATTCAATGCATCATAATTAATCTTTTATCTTGCTTTGAGGTTAATAACTATTTAAGAGATAATGTCTGTAATATTTTCACTAAAAGTACTGCTTCTTCATAATTTGTTAACGTTAGGCATGAATTCATTTTACCATTACGATGAGTAATCCAAGGATTCAAATAAAAGCAAAGCTCAATAATTCCGTACAAAGAAGAAATCAACTACAATGAATCTACAATGTTGGAGAACTATAATTGAGAATATGTTACCATGGAAATATATAAAATTCTAAATCACTTGTGAGTCTTCAAATAAATTTTCCACAATTTTGTATGTTTTTGTACAGTTACCTTTAAAATTTTAATATTATTTATTAACGTGTCAATTTTATTGTTACTTCTCTCCACATACTAGTTAAATTTAAGTGTTTCCACACACATAATTACAATCAATTGAGAGACCTTGTGATCACTTACATTGTATTTTTGGTCACGTTTCAAAAAGAAATGTATTTAAAAGATGATTACCGTACTTTTTCTAATAAAGGATATGAAAGTTATATCATTAAACTTACGTTTTGTATTAAACATTAGTGCAGTGTTGGTAAAACAAGCCGCGCAGATCCTATTTGAAGTAGACATTGAATGCATTTATCCACCAGTCGAGTGTTTCCTAACGTTAATACAAGAAGAGGAAATGGTGTTTGTTAACGCAGTGCAGTAGTCTTTATTTCCTCCGCTGAGCGCTCGCGTCGGTGTGATCCCCGGACGCCTATATTGTTCCGGCGGAAGCTGTGTGCGTGGAGCAAGTTCCTAATTTGCCCTGTCGGTGCGCAAGACTAACTTTCTGGAAAGTTCAAATTTTTGGCAGTGAATTATGACTTGCAGTGTGGAAGAAAATACTTAGGCAAACTCGGACTTGGTATACGGCAAGCACGTTTCACCCGCAGATTCATTGGAACGAGAAAATTCACGGAATAATGGAGCAAGCCTTGTAAATATGCTGGACGTGTGGAGGTCTGAGATGGAATTAAGGAAAAGCTTTGGAACGGTTGACAGAATTCTACAAATGTCATGAGGCGAGTTCGTGTTTGACGTGTGCTAGGGTGTTGCTGGGAATATTGAATTCATTGTTTCAATTTCTTGTTCTATTCTATTCATAGAAAATTAACATATTTAAAATGATACTCTCCCTGTCAAAAACCTACGAGTCATAGAATAGTCAATAGAACCTAATAGTCAATCGAAGAAAAAATAATTGATACTTTGATTCTTAGGAGTAGTCATGAAGCGTCGCATAAGGACTGAATGGAAAATTGAAATACAAGTGGGGAGACATGGTTAAAAATGTAATCTACTCAGTACAGCAATATCGTGTAATGGTATTACAAATACTACGAAACAATTGTAAGTAATGATTAATGCAATCGGGAATCTGGATTCTATCTACATGTTGTTGCCACCAATGCATCAGTCGAATTATCCTATATAGAGCTGGGACTCAATACTACTGTCCATTGTTGGACGAAACGAGAATACAAACTACCCTGAGTGAACAAAATAATCGCACCCAAAAAAATTAATGATGACAAGCAAACGCTTTTGTTTAAGTCAGTGTTTTAGGGGTATTTATTTAAGATTGTTAATTATTATTACAAAATTTTGTTCTCACTTTTGCCGTCCACGTAGATTGGTGTCCATGCGACTTGAGCACTGCACCGATTCACGAACATGAGGATCCAAACCAACGACGTCAGATGAGCCGCCATTTTGTCCAGCCTGACGCACGCCATTTCGCGAGTGTTCGCGGAAACTTCTCGATTTAGGAGCAAGGGCTTGAAGTCAGCTCAACGCTCACAATCGTTGTCTCTGCGTGGATCTCGAGCTACGTAGCTCATCTTTGGTCTGAAACAACAACAATAATAATGATAAGAAGAAAGAAAAGTACACTGACATTATTGGTGAAATGCGATTCCAGATTATACTATTTTTACACGAAACGTCACGAAAGTACACAGTTTACGACACTTTCAAGAATTCTGTCGATCCTTCCACCCTTAATAATATGCGGGGATAAGCACTTAAGTCACCAACTGGATCCGAGAAATAGGAGTTGTTACTTCTTTATTCAACATTTCATTATTATTTTAATGTTATTTTCGTAATCTACATAAAATTACGAAGAGAATGGATGTAAACACTATATAATTACGCCAAAAATTAAGGGTTTCAGTCAAATTTGGAATGAGAGTTAAACGCATATTTTGACTAATTATTTTAA
>NNCF01126988.1:438181-460855 GCA_002313205.1 Laupala kohalensis | reverse complement strand
TTTTGGCAAAGAGTGGTTGAGACTCTTGGCCGATGAATATTATTATTATTGCGAGTATTGTGTTCGTGAACGAGACTGTTTCGTATAAAGCAAGGGTGGTGCTTCAGTAATTCGGTCTTAACATACAAGACCGTTTCGTAAATATACATGCAGGGAAGTGTTAAGATATTCAATTCCTTGAATAAAGGTTTACAAGAGTTTCGGGGGTGAGATTAACAAATTATCCGAACTATCCTCTTCTGAATTCTGAAAGTTTGAATACTCTGACCGGAATTACCCCAGAAGGTAATGCCGTAACGTAAATGGGAGTAAACGTTTGCAAAATATACGCAACGGGAAATACGTGGACTAACTGCGTTAACTAAGATTCGGAATGCGTAACACAATTTGCTTAATTGGGAATTAAGATTGTCAATGTGACAATTCCATTTGAGGTTGTCTTGAATATGGAGACCTAAGAATTTTGTATTTGTAACAGTTTTTAATTGTGTTCCGTTTAAAGAAAGAGAAACCTGGGGTAAAGATTTTGTGATACTATTGTGAAATGACATAGACACTGTTTTGTCAGTGTTTACAATGAGACGATTTGCATGGAACCAAGTCGAAAGGTTAGACAAAACTTTTTGAGCATTGGCGTGTTTACATAGTAAATTAGTGTCATCAGCAAAAAGAACCATTTTGCAATCTGATGTGGATGATGACATGTCGTTCACATACAATAAAAAGAGTATAGGGCCGAGAATTGATCCTTGGGGTACTCCGCAAGTAAGTGGCTTTGTTTCTGAAAGACAACGCTCAAGTATTTTATTTTTAGTATAGGATATTTCTACTTGTTGATATCTATCTTTTAAATAAGAAGTTAGCCATTGATGTGGAAGTCCACGAATGCCTAAAGAATGCAATTTGGTAAGGAGAATTCCGTGATCGATGACATCGAATGCTTTGGATAAGTCAAGAAAAACACCCTGAGGATTTTCTCCACTGTCTAGAGATGTGGTAACATCGTTTAAGAAGGAAAATATGGCGCTTGTAGTGGAAAAGGATTTCCTAAAACCGTGTTGATCGTCAGAGAGAATGTTATATTTTGATAAAAAATCTAGAAGACGCTTATAGAACAATTTTTCTAGGATTTTTGAGAAAGTGGGTAGTAGAGATATTGGTCGGTAATTTCCAATATTAAGTTTGTTTCCTTTCTTGTGTAAAGGTTTCACTTTAGCTCTCTTAAATATTTTAGGAAACACCCCTTCCGATAAAGAACTATTAAAAATATTTATGAGTGGATTTAATATAGCATGGGACGAAAATTTAACAATAAACTCAGGTATATCATCTACGCCTGTTGAAAATTTGTTTTTTAATGAGCTGATGATTCTCATGACTTCACTGGCGTTAGTTTCGGAAGTGATCATAGAATTGGGTACGTGGGTGGATATAATTGGATGACATTGATTTGGATATATTGAGTTCGTTATTTTACCAACTTTTGAGAAGTGAGAATTAAACAAATTCGCGATGTCCTGAGGATTTGTTATCTATTTCTTGTGTCCAATTGGTGACGAAGAGTTTACCTCTGGAAAGAGTGAGCGGTGTGCTCATTAAGGGTGGAAGAAGCGACAGAGTCCTGGGAAGTGTCCTAATACGTGGACTTCTATTTTCGTCCTAAAATAGTACGGTACTAATATCCGGAACACATGACCTCAGGTTGTAGAGTTTCAACGAATTAAAGCCAATTTGGTGACTACTTTTTATAAATAAAAAATATGATGAAATTTCTATAGCTTCCTCCATGACCAGTATAAAGCGGACTTAAATTTAAAATCTTAATTGTTTGAAGAAAACATCTACTTGTTAGAGTATGAATACAGAGAAACAATGAAATTTTTCATAAAATTTAACAAAATAAGGGGATAATGTATATTATAAGTGTATAATAGTTTCATTTCATTACAGTTTAATTGGATTTGAATATGTGATTATGTCATCTAACAACTTATATTTTGACATATTAAGAACTCTCTGCGTTAATTAGAAAACGAGGTAATGCGTCTTATTGATTGTTCTCTGATTTCGTCTTGAGAAAAATGTTGATGCAAATGAAGGACTATTTTTTAAACACATCTTCATACACACATGTATGAAATGATAGTGAAAAGTCAACTTCAAAGAAAATGAATATATGAAAACATTGCGCAAAAAACAAAAACAAACTTGAATTGAGTTATGTAATTTTTTTGTTTTTAGTGGTGTTTCAATGGGTATGCGAGTTTACGGAAAAGTCGTTTCGCAAGGCAGAACCAATATTGATGTGGGAAGTTTGAGACTTAATGCAGCCCTATTTCTGGTTGACGGAGAACTAAGTGATATAAAAATAATAGTTCGTAAGGTACGCGGTCACTGTCTAGAATGGAAGGACTAAAAAACTATCCCTTGTGTATNTTCTGGTTGACGGAGAACTAAGTGATATAAAAATAATAGTTCGTAAGGTACGCGGTCACTGTCTAGAATGGAAGGACTAAAAAACTATCCCTTGTGTATTTTATTTACAATTTAAATGGGAGAAACTTAATGTCTTCACTTCTCTTCGTTCTTTTTTATTAAAAATATTTTCCCAGTCTGTTGGCAATTGGGGGTAATTGTATCCCAGAATAAATAATACTGGTCTGTTAATCCCTCTCATTGTGTCGTTGGGAGGGCATATGTAATGCCAGTGCCAAAACCATAGAAATACATGAGGTTCTGACTTCGGCGGCCATATTGATTCTCTTAGAAAACAATGAAAGAATGAACGAAGAACGAAGAACGATTCGTTCCTTTGAGGTGAACGAAATGTAGAATAACTATGAATAGACATAACATCAAAATGGACGCTCACAAGTATGCTATTAGTCCTTTGTCGGCAAAGCGGTCTTCGAAGGATGTCAGGACCTTATCTGTCTATGGTCTTGGTTAGTGCTAAATACATTTCTTGTAATACAGAGAACATTTTGCCCAACCAATCAGACCATTTTCCAGTCTCTTTATTGTCGGGTTTATACTTATTACATACAGCTGAAGACACTTTACTCACATGATATTTCATATGTATGAAACTAAATTCTAATATTTTGCATTTAATTTTTGAAAAAATACTGAAAATGGCTATTAAAATGCTCGTTATATCAAAAGTTCGATGAAATTTAATACAACTCCACAAACGTAATCCTTTTATGTATCATAGCTCTATCGTTGTCAATCGGAAAATGCGTTATGTGAGATGCTAGTTAACTGTGGACATAATTGGTNCAAAAGTTCGATGAAATTTAATACTACTCCACAAACGTAATCCTCTTATGTATCATAGCTCTATCGTTGTCAATCGGAAAATGCGTTATGTGAGATGCTAGTTAACTGTGGACATAATTGGTACAATGAATTTTATATAGAGAGTTTAATTTTGAAAAGGGGTTCGAAAAAGTTGACACCTGGTTTGAATAATTCAATAGGCCTGCACAAAAACCATCGTCATTACAATTTATATAATACCGCATCTATACTAAACATTATTCTAATTAACAAAGAATATACATGACTGAAATAATGAACTATTATATCTACAACTCGTTCAATCGCCGCGCGGACAATAGAAGTTAACCGACTGATTTTCAATCAATTCTATTGGCTCGCTTAATGAGGTTACATCCATGGGAACTCATCCGTGAAAACACGAAAATAATTATCCACCACCATTACCTCTCCATGAACACATCTAAATGACTACGCAATTCCACTAAGTATAGCTTCGCATGTTTTCATCTAATTTTCCCAATCCACAATTTTTTCCCCCAATATGGCTCCACATCAGAATGACCAGCAGCGTGGAGAAATTCTAATTACGGACATAAATCAGACGACAAAAAAGTGCTAACTCCCCTTTTTGTATCTAAAGTTCCGGTCGGCGAATGGTGTATTGGGAGTGAACCTCGCTTCCGTGTTATTTCGTATCGTAACGAGCGACGGGAGCAGGACGCACGCATTATGTAAGTTATTGACAGCATAAAGCGCCAGTCTTCATCTGCGTTGGACATTGCTGCCAACGGAAAGTGACGAATTGTGGGTTGGCAGCCGTGGAGGCTTTTGTGCTCCATTTTTCTTCTTTATTCGGGACCTTGACTCCAGTAATTTTTCATTACGTGCTCGTTCATTTCGCGATCGTTGTTATGAATTTTTTTATTAATTAATTTCAGTATAATTGATTGTCTAAACTGCTCTGTATTGATTCTTTACTCTTGAAGTTAAATTTTGGTAACTCGGTTGTTTGCTGAATACATCTCCTTACCACCCTGTTTTAAGTTCAAATATCTAGCGGCAGTATTATTATTATCATGATTTGCTCCTGTATTGCATCAAGAGGATAACGAAATTTGAATTCGATCTTTATTTAAAGGCGTCTCATTTGAAGTTGGTGCTAAATCCCTAGGACTACAACTGATTGATATTTCGAGAATTAGAGATTCTCTTTAAATTTGTTCAAGTAAATGATTCAATAAGGTACGATATGTCACTTTTAGCTTAAAGTTCAACATCTTCGATTATTTGCATATTTGTATCTAATATTAGCTGACGGGATTTCGGGTGTTATAGTCTGTTTTTTTAGATGCAAACAAAATTATCTTCACATTTGTGTCGTACATCTGTAATCTGTGGTACTGCGAAATATTTTAAACAAAAACAATATTTAGAAGATATTTGAGTTGGATTTTTTGCATAAGATCAAAAATTCGTATCTAATCCTGACCTGAATTGGTTGAGAACATTAAAATTTGAATCACATCCCCTATCGGATATTTCTTCCAAAAAACCTTTTTAGCTCAGGTTGTATGCAAAATGAATGTATGAACTGCTTTTAAAAACTCATGTTAAAAACAGTGATTAATATTGAAAGTGATGAGGGATCAGTGGGAGATGATGATGAGAGAAGAATGAGGGGAGGGGGTGGGGGACAGACTGCAAGAATTCATCTGACGTTTGTAGGAGCCTTGACACTTTCCAAGTATGACGTCACATGGAAGCTTAATTGGATTCATTTCGTGGGTGTCATGATCGTCGGCGCCACCGCTGCAGCCGAGATCCGAGTCGCGCACTTTTCGTCGACATGGGACTCATATTATTAGTCTATTTAGTGAGCAATGCTCGGTGGCAGATAGAAAAGAATACATAAAATAATACGAAGTTAAAAAAACAAATCATCGATATCTATAAAAATATTTATAAAATACACACACAAACAGAATAAATTGCTTAGAAAATTATTACACATGATTACGAGAAAGAAATTAGATTTAAGAAATTAATTACCTACATGAGACTCATATGTGCGTATATTCACATACCACATTTTCCCTTACAAATAGTTAGAGACACACTCTTACGTACAAACATGCTCAATATACACACATATGTAATTACTCCTCCTATACACTTAGCGTAAAAGTAATTGCTATAACATAAATAAAAGAAATTAATAACTATAAAAATAAAACCAAAACAGTTGCTGAGAGCAATCATGTACACTTCACTACACATCACTACACTTTAGTACTACTATTCACTCTGAGCATTTTCTTCACCCGTAGACTCCACTGCACTTCGCATATGATCCTATTTCGACGAAGCAAGAAGACGGTTGGGGAAAAAAATCACTTTTTTGGGTAAGTTCGAAAATGTAGCTGCAGGTAAGTTATTCCAGTTTACAATGGTTCTACTCACAAACGGGTATTCACCAATATCCGTTTTCTGTTTCCTACATTTTATTTTACGCTTGTGGTCGCCGCGACTAATGTAATTCGGTTTGTGTAGCCTAGCGTTTGAAACAAAAACTCATTGTGCTTTGCAGAAAAAAAAATTATAGTAAAGAAATAATTAAAGACTTGCGATCTTATGACTGACGAATACTATGTATTTTGTAATATAAAGCTTATAACGCAGTCGTCTTCAGGTAGTATAAATTATGACATGACACATGACAACAGAACAGTTCAAAATGATATTAAACATAAATATAAACACAAAATATGAGTACAAAAAAGCAGAAACCACACAAACACGTTATAATATTGTATTGTAAATACCATATAGGTTTTCTGTCTCTGTGCGTAAATTCAAATTTCTGTGTGTATTTTTTATAAATATCATTTATGATATGCTGCGTTAATAAGAATTGATTTCTTTGTCCAATACTAATGTATTATCCCTATCCATCAATTACCACCTGACGACGAATTCATAAGATCTTAAGTCTTTAATTAATTATTTAATTCGATTATAAAACGAACATAAATTGTAGCTGTAAAATTTAATTATATTTATACCTTAGTTCACATAATGGCAACAATAAATGTGAAGTGGCGGCGGGAAGGAGACAAAAATATAATAATAATTTGCAATTTTCGTAAAGGAGGTTACAAAAACTTATTTTATAGTTAACTTAATGCCAAAATGCCCTTGGCTATGAAGTCTGACGAATTATTTGCGACAAAAAATCACAAAACTGTTAAAGTATGAGCGATGTGAATTTAAAAATACGTTCTAATTCAGTTAAATATGATTAAGGATGACATGAAAAAATAACTTTAATGGTAGCGCAAAATGAATCTTATTCACAATTACTTATTAATTATTTTATTTCTTATTCACTGATTAATATAATTAATTATTGAAGAATAATTTTGTTGAATAAATTTGCGTTATTCTTTTGAGAAATGGGAAGTTTGTGTAATGTATATACACTACGTGTAGACGTGGTGACACATATACGTTCGAGTGATACTTTTTAATTAATTTTATTTTAATATGTATCAAACTAAATAACTAAGTATATCGGAAGCTTTATCGTGAAATTAGGAATATTTTAATTCTATTTTTATAAATAAATCAATCCTTTTATATTCCATGTTCCTAAAATTTAGGAACATGGCTTGAAATACAAGTGAATTAATAATTTATGTGGCGTATAAAATTTATATAAACTGCTTGTTATTTAATTTTGATCTTTTTTTTTTGTAAAACGATCGGAAAATCTACTTTTTTTGTTATATATTATGCAGCAGCTGTAAACAAACCTTTTTCCATATTAGTTGAGTTTTGGATTACTTCAGATTATGTGATCAAAGTTTGTAACGTGTCTAATGTAATTTTATGCAAATAATTTCAAAAAAATCTTCATCGCTTTGATTTTTTTGGTTCTAATTTTTTGGAAACGCATTTCTTACTAATATTCATTTAACCAATAATAAAGTATTGTATATCGTTACCAAGATTATTTTATAGGTAGGGGCAACATCGTAATTTTTCATTTTGACTATTTACTCTTTTTTATAATTTGTTTTAAAAAGAAAATCGAATTAGTACAGTAACAAGTTCTTAACCTGACTCACAGATGACGCTACTGACAGCTTTACAAACGTATTTGAAGTTCACGTTAATTATTGATTTTTTTAGGTTTATTTACCTTAAAAAGCAATACTACATAACTGTCGTACTGTTTAAGCCATTTACTACTTTCATAATGCACTCCACACACGGGATGGTACTCATGGTAGCTTTACTGCAAAATCTTCGTATGAGCGCAGTAGTTCTACATTTTTTGCATCACGAAATCAGCGAATGACGTTAGTTGATTTTTCTTTACATTTTTTAAACCCAAAATGTGGTGCAAGAGTTAGTTAAAAAAATTGCTTAATACTCGATAGGATTCATAATTACGAATGCCCTTTCACAAAAACCTGCACCGGTAAATATATCCCGCAGTAAAATCGTAACGATGTAGAAACTTTTTGAGAGCGAATTTTGCCTTGGCACAGAATGTTTACATGCGCTCCCCGTTTCTAGACTCTCCTTGGCCAACAACGACCGCCCCTGTTAATTAAATGGACGCTCTGCGCAACACCCGTCACGAGCGCATCCTGGTGGCGAGTGGCCGAAGCTATTTTGAACGTCGTCGCAGCGACATGGCAGTTGCCAACTATTTACATTGACCAGGTGGCTGGGAGGTTGCTAGCGGACGGACGTGTTTTGTAATTTGATTTTTTTTTTTGTGCGACGTGGGAGACTTGCGCTGTAAACAAGCATCTGTGTCAGCTCTCACGTCCGAGCGTAATGGCTGTTAATGTCCATCACTACCTCCCTCTAACCCCCTTCCACGATGCGTTCTTTCTTTGATGAAAATATTCGTGTGTGAGCGCCGTTCGTTATTTGATTCCGAGTTTCAACCTTTGATGTTACAACATATTTAAAGTATTCCTGATTTCGTCGTCTTTTTAGGAGCAGAAACTTTGCAAAGGTAATGAAAATAATAGTTAAAATAGTAAACAAATATATTACGATATTACTCAAAGAGGTTACCTAAGTATACAAGCAAATTTTAAATTTAAAAGTTGTGAAAAGTTTTGACATTTTTTCTACATCCCTCATACGTATAAATGTGTTGTTATGCGTAGAAAAATTTAAAACAGAAATTACAATTTTATGGATACTTGTAAATTAGTAACGGGTAAATAAAAACGGGAACTAACCCGTGATGTACAAGACAGATTACGCATTAAAGTGATCAAAAAGAAAGGTTTTTACAAGTAAAAAGAAAGGCTCTGACACGAAGCGTAACATCTGACGCCGATATTTGTGAACCAATCTTGATGAAACTCGACAGACTAGTAACTTAACCCAGGGAGGTACACGGGATATGCTATTTAGAAATATATTTAAACTTACGTTTGTAGTTTAACATTTTCGAGAACAAGAAGACAATCATGAACATCTTCCAATCATCAGACAATCATCATCGAATTATTTTAACATTGCACAAATTGCTTCTCGTAATCCATAAAGGTGTGCAGTTTGGCTTGTAATAGCATAAATCCAGTTTGCAAGATATGAAGAGGAGTTATATTTCTAACGGTTTTCTAGGGACAGTGTTTGACAGTGCTACGACCTCCAATCCAATTTTATCACCTCTGAGACATTTATAAATTAACAAAGGTTTTTCTTCTTCTGTCTCAGTACAGTCCTCATAGTTTGGCCTTGACTTCCTTCTATATGGCTCTCCACTGCTCTAGATCTTCAGCCATTCGTCTCCACTGTCTCATACCAGATTTCTTTAAATCTTCCTCAACTATATCTATTCATCTCGTGTGAGGGTGCCTCTTTTTACATACTTTGGGAAACTGTTTTAACTATTCTTCGTCTATGCCCGTTGTAAGGCATAGTCACTGAAGACTTCTTTCACTTTATTCACTATTTCTGGGTATTTATATAGGTCATTAAGTCCGTTATTGCACCTAATTCTCCATCCTTTGTATTGTTTTATCATTCCATAAATTTTCCGTAATACTTTCCCGTGTCCTTAACACTTCTTCTGGTTTGATTCTCATGATTCTCGCTTAAACGTAACGTTTGGTTGAAATTTCCAAAGGTTTGCTCACAAAGCCAAGACTAAATAAAGTGACGGCATCCTGCATGAGTAAACTGTTGACAGTCATGGGTACTATTGTTCTAGGCATGCTTTATCTATTGTCGTAGTATATTTTTGCTCCGAACAGATGGTAAGTCCCGTTGTACTCTCGAGATAGTAAGTCATAATTTTTAAGTATTTTGTGTTAGGTGTTTAAAATATACAAAAATAGCGATTTAGAAAAAATAGTTGTACAACCACAAAATTCTCTTGAGCAAAGCTGCTGGTTCTGATCTATTTAGAAATATTTATAAAAAACGCATTTCTTTCTACAACCGTTAGCAATGCAATGGTTGGGGTTTTAATAACCTAAGTACAGAACGTGGCTGATTGAAAATATTTTAAAAATATATTCACGTATTAGAATGGACATTCGACTTTGATGTTTATGTACCCTGAAGGCATAAGATTCTTCATTCTTTACTATTCATGCAACAAATTTTGAAACTGCGCAGTTAACCGTTCCATCTTTAACTTACTTACTTTTCCTTATGTTCGTGTATTGGCGATCATTGGGAAGTGTTTCTAAAGTTTTATTCTAAGAATGTCTAAAACATATAAAGAAGAAAAAGACTATAACTAGAAACTCTGTGCTTGATCACCTTGATATTAAGAAGGGTAATGTTTCTCCTACATGAACATTTGAACAGTGTGTACTTGTTAAAAGATAAGTGTAGTTTGTAGAAGTGTATTTTCTCGATTACGAGATTTTCTTGGTTTGTGAGTGACAGAACTGATGTGTGACGAGGTCGATCTATGCGGTGTATCTTTTAGACATGGGTTTCTTACATAAAAATGACAAGTAATAGCTATAATATAATAATAGATCTGTATATTATGCTATAAAATAGTGACGGATCCGCAAGATTCTCTTGTAAATATTGTTCTTCTAAGTTTCAGAAATTATTGTAATGAACTTTAAAATATGTACGAAAACGAGAGATACTTCGTCGCAGTTTTCTGATTCGTATAAACGTACCGTGCTTTTGAAGCTTATCTACATGTGACGATAGGAGGTACAAGGCGGGTGGTAGGGCTATTGTTAGCAGGTGGACCGGATAGCTGGGTTTTCCTTTAACGTGGAGGTGTTAGAACGAGTTACTGGTAGTAGTAGGTGGATAGAAGAAGAAATGTTTGCTTTTCAGTAATCACAGTTGTATTAACTAGGGCATTGAAGTGAAAAGAATTTTTTTTTTTCTGGACCTGCCCGAAGTTACTTAGTAGTGAGCAATCATGCTAACTCCTGAGCCATCGGAAGAATGATTAAGTTGTGTAATGTTGTGCGTATTAACGAGGCTGAATACTGTATACATCAATGCAGTTATTTCTTTTGAGTTGTTGCGGAGTGCATTAGTTTGAATAAACTTCATTCTACGTACGATTTTTTATAGAATTCTTTTTCAGCGTATTGAAATTTGAATGTCGAAGAAATTTTGTCTGGTTTCTCGCTGTGGAGGACGTAGCGTGAAATGGGCTTCACCCATGAAAGAACTCGTCAGGAAGCGTTTCCATGTCCCTCATTATGTTTGAGGGAAATTGCGCTCTCAAAGCACTTGAGCAATTTCTGTCTAGATTCCAAATTGTCCCGATCGGAGCTTCTCACCCGGGCGCAATCTTCTGGAGGTCCACAGGTCACCCCCGTCACTCTTCGCTCCTTCCCTCTTTAATGAAGCGACAGACTCCGCAGCGCCGTGCGGCGGCGACATTTGGAAACATGTTAATTGCAGGAAACGTGTTGCAGGTGACGGGTGGGCGCTGGAAACACCAGTGGCGAGTTCTGTTCGGATGAGATTCCGCCACGCAGACTAGAGAGGAGGCGTCCGATCTCCGTATTCTCGTTTATTGAGAGTTGGGTGCCCAAATTGTAATATTCGAATAATTCCACTTTTTGCACATCGCAGCGCTGTTGATCGTAAGGTGGCTACTTGAAGATAGCTGTTTGACAGTGCATGTAATATGAAGTTAGCCAAAAAGATGTAGAAAAGTACTTTTACTAAAAATTCAATTGAAATATCGAAATATCTCAAATACGTGTAAATAATATAATTATCTCCAATTTTAGGAATAATTCCTCTTCAAATTCCTCTCCACAATCTAAAGTCGATTCCATTTCTCGTGAGTCACAAACGTTTTGCGAAAATAAAATAATTATATTTCATCATAATGTCCAATCCCTTTCAAACAAATTGACAGACATTGAAATTCTGGTACACGAAAGTCGATTCGATTTGCTATACCTCACAGAGGATTGGCTTTCAACTAACAACATCAACGATACTGCTATTTCTAATTATTATTTAGCAAGTTCTTACTGTCGGCAAAATTTTAAAGGCAAAAATCCCCACGGAGGTACGTGTATCTACGTTCGTAATGATATTTTATCTTCTCCACTGACAGGCTACGAGAACTTCTGCGTAGATAGTGTGTTCGAAATTTCTGCAGTTGAACTGACCGACACCGGTATTGTTGTTTTGTGTATTTATAGACCTCCTCAATCAGATCTTGACATATTTTTTCGGAACTTCGAAAATGTTTTAGAACATATCGCACATAAATCTACTAAATCTATCGTTATATGTGGTGATTTCAATATCGATTTCTTGAGTACATCCGACTCTGCACATTCACCAGTTAATCGATTCAAGAATCTTATCGACTCCTTCAACCTTATTACTACGATAAATGACCCCACTCGCCTCTCCGGCTCATCTCAAACATTGCTAGATCAAATTATAGTCAACAATGGAATCTCGTATCTCTCTGAAGTGTTTATCGCCGGATACAGTGATCACCTTGCTCAAGTATTGACTATTAATAATACACTAAAACCGCTTAAAATCCTTTACAAATTTACAAGAGAGTTTAATGACATAAATAAATCCATATTTATAAATTATTTGCGTGAAGAAACATGGATAGATGTTTACAATTGCCAAAACACCGACGACAAATTCAGTATATTCCTAAAACATTACAACTCTAGTTTTCCCATAAAACGCAAGTTAAATAACACAAAGAAATACAATAGATAGATCACCCTAGGGATAAGAATTTCTTCAAAAAACAAACGCCGTTTATATTATCTTTCAAAACGCTATAACCAGCCACCCGAATTCCATAATTATTTTCGTAAATATAAGACTATTCTCCGAAAAGTAGTCTATGCAGCTAAAGTTATGGAAAACGACAGGCATATACTAAAATCGAACAACCGGATGAAAGCCATGTGGAATATTGTTAAAAATTACACGTCAACTTCTGAAAACCGCGAAGGAAATGTTTATTTACTAAACGATGAAGAAATCGTAACAAATCCTCAGGACATCGCAAATTTGTTTAATTCTCACTTCTCAGAAGTTGGTAAAATAACGAATTCAATATATCCAATTCAATGACCTCCAATTATATCCACCCACATTCCCAATTCTATGTTCACTTCCGAAACCAACGCCAGTGAAGTCATGAGAATCATCAGCTCTTTAAAAAACAAATTNATAGATGATATACCTGAGTTTATTGTTAAATCTTCGTCCCACGCTATATTAAATCCACTCGTAAATATTTTTAATAGTTCTTTATCGGAAGGGGTGTTTCCTAAAATATTTAAGAGAGCTAAAGTGAAACCTTTACGCAAGAAAGGAAACAAACTTAATATTGGAAATTATAGACCAATATCTCTACTACCCACTTTCTCAAAAATCCTAGAAAAATTGTTCTATAAGCGTCTTCTAGATTTTTTATCAAAATATAACATTCTCTCTGACGATCAACACGGTTTTAGGAAATCCTTTTCCACTACAAGCGCCATATTTTCCTTCTTAAACGATGTTACCACATCTCTAGACAGTGGAGAAAATCCTCAGGGTGTTTTTCTTGACTTATCCAAAGCATTCGATGTCATCGATCACGGAATTCTCCTTACCAAATTGCATTCTTTAGGCATTCGTGGACTTCCACATCAATGGCTAACTTCTTATTTAAAAGATAGATATCAACAAGTAGAAATATCCTATACTAAAAATAAAATACTTGAGCGTTGTCTTTCAGAAACAAAGCCACTTACTTGCGGAGTACCCCAAGGATCAATTCTCGGCCCTATACTCTTTTTATTGTATGTGAACGACATGTCATCATCCACATCAGATTGCAAAATGGTTCTTTTTGCTGATGACACTAATTTACTATGTAAACACGCCAATGCTCAAAAAGTTTTGTCTAACCTTTCGACTTGGTTCCATGCAAATCGTCTCATTGTAAACACTGACAAAACAGTGTCTATGTCATTTCACAATAGTATCACAAAATCTTTACCCCAGGTTTCTCTTTCTTTAAACGGAACACAATTAAAAACTGTTACAAATACAAAATTCTTAGGTCTCCATATTCAAGACAACCTCAAATGGAATTGTCACATTGACAATCTTAATTCCCAATTAAGCAAATTGTGTTACGCATTCCGAATCTTAGTTAACGCAGTTAGTCCACGTATTTCCCGTTGCGTATATTTTGCAAACGTTTACTCCCATTTACGTTACGGCATTACCTTCTGGGGTAATTCCGGTCAGAGTATTCAAACTTTCAGAATTCAGAAGAGGATAGTTCGGATAATTTGTAAATCTCACCCCCGAAACTCTTGTAAACCTTTATTCAAGGAATTAAATATCTTAACACTTCCCTGCATTTATATTTATGAAACAGTCGTGTTTGTTAAGACCGAATTACTGAAGTGCCACCCTTTCTTTATACGAAACAGTCTCGTTCACGAACACTATACACGCAATAGTAGTAATATTCATCGCCCTAGAGTGTCAACCACTCTTTGCCAAAAAGGACCTTATCATTCGGGAATCGTTCTATATAATTCCCTGCCCAAGAATATAAAAGACATTATGAAATTGAATATCTTCAAATCCGCGGTTAAAAACTACCTCCTGCACCAGTGCTTCTACACTGTAAAAGAATTTATTGATTTTAATAAAAGTTAAATTCGTCTTGTACTTTATCACGCCATTGCTGTAGCACTTTTTAAATAACTTATAACAATTTCAAAAACTATTTTCTTGCATGATTGTGTTGCCGTATGGCTCATATTAATTTAGTTTTATGTGTACTCAACTTTGGCACGGTTGTGTACATAAATTCTGTAGCCCCATCCTGGCCCGGGTTTTTCTCCGTTTTTCCTTCTGGTAGAGGCGGATTTATCATAATGGTTCTCTAGCTTTTGTCTAGGGGCGTGTCTATTGTAACAATAAATCGTGAATTTAGTGTTTTTTTAACTCTTATGATTTTTAAACACTATACTCAGAATAATCTATAGTTGGATAACAACTTGTACATATAATTTTTTGCGTAAAATTACAAACATATTGACATTATATATGTATTATAACTCGCAGCTAACTTTTTATCTTTTTTAGGACCTTATGCAAAAAAAATTGAATCAGCCTCTGCTTTAGGGCCCTTGATCGGAATTGATGGGATGGTCCCTAGCTTGCTTCCGGAGAGTAAATAAGTTTATTGTCCTCCACGTGGTCATACACAGTCTGTACTGTTTTTGACAATGAATTTATTATTAATTAATATATTTTAGACCAATCGAAACATACAAAACGCAATGGGTTAGTGCTGTATCGTCAATAATAGTCAGACCAGTCGACCATCTGATCATCAAGAGCAAAAACGCAAAAATACACGGTAATTATCTCTGTTTCAAGTACCGAACGCTATGAAGCTAAGACTGACATGGTTCATGCAATATTTTATTTCAATTATTTGCCCACATTGACAATAATTTAGTTTGAAGATAAAATTATATTTAATGTCTAAAATGCAACACTAAATCCCCAAGAAAAAGAAGTAAAATGCGCGATTTATCCAAATGAGAGGGTGTGATGCGCATCAACTAAGTAATATTAACAATTTTAATAAAATATTACAATACAAAAAATGTTAAAAACTGTTTGTACCAACGTGGAGGGCAATGAGCTACTCTAATTTTAGGATGCAAGAAAATACCCTACCTATCAATGCTGATCAATATGTCCGAAAAATATTAGGAGAAAATCCCGGTCTGCCGGAGCTGAATAGATTATGCACTCAAGCGAGCCAAGGTAGAGTACAGATAAAGTTTTTTACGATTGTCCATAACAATGAAATACGTGCTTTAAATTTTTTCGTCTTTTAATTTTAATGGAAGTACTAAAATGATAATAGTGTTTTAAGGTAAAATGATTGCTTCAGACGCTTGTCAAATAATTACCCATTTATAATTTAAAAAGAATGTTATTTACAATATGAAGTCGATATTTTCTTAAGAAAAAATAATGATTAGTTTTTAATATGGGATTTATTATGAAATTTTCACGTGGCAATGTTGATAGCACTGGATAGTATTCGTTCAAAGTCAGCTTCTTTGTTATTTAATTTATTTCTACATCAAAAAACTCTCATGCACTATGATCACATGTCATTTGAATTTTCCAAGATTTCTGTTAATACCCGAAGCAGAGCAATACTCTAACGTTGAAATAAAGATTTAAATAGTTATATTTACTAAACTTTATTGCTTGGTTAGATACGATAAACTGCAGCCGCATTCGCTTTGTTAAATTTTTTATCTTAACGCACAGCATAACTCTTTGGACGTGTACCATTTAATCTGTGAACGTTTGGATGTATATATTTTATATATGTTATCGGATCCCTTCTTATTTATATGGAAACATTTTACCCCACGAATATTTTTTCATAAGATTACATGTAACATTGAATTGTTTTCATTCAAAATGGGGAAGGTTAAGGCCAATTATTTAAATGAAACTTATTCAAAGACAAGCTTATTACACGGCGTTGCCTGAAATTCTTTTTACTTATTAGGCCAACGAACCCATTCGCCGGGAGTCGCGAAGGTCGAATTTTCGCTTCCCAGGTAAGTCACAAGCGCCAGCACCATTTCATTAAATCGCTTTTAAAATCTAAATTATTTGCCCACAATTTAAAGATGCTCTTAATCTTTGTTAAATGCTTTGCAAAAAAAGAAAATTAAATTTGAGGATGATTAATTTTTTTCTTACATTATTCTTTTAATTTGAAGTATTTTAACACTCCTATTTTTAAAAAAGTTTTTCCGATAATGTAGGGAAATCTTTGTGGATAGACGTAAGCTGTTGCGGATTTATTTGTAATACTCATTGAGGTGAACAATATTGACATGCATACTTGTCACCTATCTCCAACCGTTTAGGCAGTGTAAGCGAAAATACCTCTCTTTCTTCCGATTTCATCAACATTTTTGGTTAAATCTTTTTCTACCTTTCCTTTTACGCATATTAAAATAAAAATAGTCTATGTTTATCCTGAACATCTTAACTATATCCTTTCCAAATTTTAACATGATCAATTCAGCAATTTAGAAGCAAGCAGACACACTTTCACGGTAAGCATTTATATATTAATATGGATAAGGATTTTTTCTTTGTTTGAAAATTAAAAAGTATTCTTAACCTTTCTCGTCAATTTTAATTTAATAAAGGAGAATATAAGAATGTAATATTTTTTCCTTCTTTCTTAGTGAATATAGAAGTAGAGACTGGTGGCAGCTGCTCGTAATGTTGGGAGAGATCTCCTTGAGAAATCCCATATCGAAGTGCGATATTCCAATTACTGCGAGGCGATTCTCAAACTCACGGAATTTCCATTTTCTCTCAACTTCCATCGAACAAATAAAAACGGAAGGAAAAAGAGAGCTGACAGGTGTTGATTTTAGAGATTAAGAGAAATTCCGTCGTTCTCTCTCGCGAGTTTCAGTTGGATAACGAAAGTCAGCATCAGTCGAACGGTTGGATTCGAAAGTTCCCTCTTTGCGAGGGAATCAGGTGTGAAATGCGGTAAAGCTTTCCTTTTCTTCCATTCTACAAATCCAACTACGACGTGGAATCTATTCCCTAGATTCAAAATGGTTTTCAACATATTCCATACCTTTTTGGTGTGTGTGTCTCGTGACGGTGGCGGATCTAGTCCGTAATCAAGGGGGGGGGGGTATAAATTATGAATTTACAACACAAATTTTATAAATATGACCTTCCAATAAATAATTAACAATCTGTTATTTTAATAACAATAATAATTATTTATTAAAGTTATAAATAAGGTATTTTTATTTTATTAATCTGGTATTATTAATAACAATAACAATTAATAATCTGGTAACAATTTTACAAAGTGTGCCAACTTCAAACAATTAAGTGTTCAGGTCGAATGGGGCGGGGCGGGGGGTGAGGGGCTATAGCCTCCTTAGTCCCCATAGCCACCGTCTCGTAGTGAACCTGTGTCAAAGGTACTTTATAAACAAATTATTTCAAAAAGGAAGTTAATATTTAGTTTTCATTTCATGAGAACTTTTCTAAGATACGTATAGCAGGTTATATTATCTTTGTCGGTACTAGTTTGATTTCTTCTTTACTCTTTGAAGTATGCCAAGAAATGAATAGTCGTGAAGTTTTTGAGCGTATACGTTTTAGTTGAAAACTGTCTACTTACAAAATTTAATAATTAATATTTTACGAAAGAACCGTGGACGGCATTACATTTGCTGAAAGTTGCCAGTGCCGTCAGCACTGCTACTCACTCGTATTTCCACATCCGCTTAGAACATTTCAAATGAATTCCCTTTGAGTTATATTTTTATATAGCTTTTGAAAGTTACCTTTTTTGCTAAATTTTCCCTTTCGCGTCAATATCCTTATGAAATTAAGGATATTGATAAATTAAAAGTTGCCTTATGAAATTAAATCCTGCAATAAACTGAAACAATACAGTAAAATGTTAAAGTCTTGGATATTAAGGACATCTGATATTATCTACTTACGCAACGTAATAAGTTAAATATATTAATATATTACAAATAATCATTTAAAATAAATTGTTCTATCGTGTACACTAATTATAAATTAATTTGACTTTAATTTTCATCATTATTGCATCAGCGAATGTAGGCACGTTTATTTTTTTATTCTATTTATACACATAAGTTGTGTAGAAGTAAGATGTTTTTGTTTGTTTTTCTCAGACTACAAATTAATGTTTTAGTTATTCTTAAATTAATTAATTAAAATGTGTCTTGTAGTTACTCTTTATCAGTGTATTATTCAAGAAATTATGGTTTTGTTAATTAGCCTAATAGATTGAAGTAAATTTCCATGCAGACGTCAGAGATAGCAGCATGTTGACTGCGAAGAAATTTACTGGTGAAACGGACTCATTATTTTTTTGTTGCCGTACAATTATATTTTATTCGTGTAACTGACCTACTGCTGAATATTGGTTAGTATTACTAGAAATTTAAACTGTATCTTCTTTTGTAAATGTGATGATAGAAATAAATTATTATTGTTATATATTATTTATATCAATTCATTTTGTAGAAAATTTTGAAGTTTACCATTGATAAGATTTTTTCTCTCAAAACACGTTATTTGATGCCTGTTTTTATTGAAATTAACATTAAATACTCTCATATAAATTTGAAAAGGTATCAAACTCTTTTATGCCAAGACAAATGAACATGTTAGTCATTGAAAACCTGAGATCGAGATATTTTACACGAGAAAATCAGAAAAATCTCTAAATATGAGTGAGGATGATTAGTGTGAAGAATCAAATGTGTTTCAGTTCCATATTTTTTCATATTTTGATTTACGTATATAAATACCTTTCTTATCATGAATTCAACAACTTTTCCATTTTTTTCATATTCCCCCCCCCAAAAAAAAACGCTATTATGATATAAAAAAGCAACAAATAATATTTTTTCTAAAATCTGTTGTTTTAAATAAATATCCACGAATTTTGTTTCAGAACATGCTTCTGAAGACTCATTCCTTATTCGAATCTCTCTTTAAAAATATTTTTTCATATACTTCACGTAATATTAGCCCCTGGCAACCTTTTTGTAAAGCACTTTTGGAACACGTACATTTATCTTCATTAAAAGGTTATCTATTTTCATTTTATAAACATTATAATCATACTAGTATATAATAGAAAAATATATTTTGAGTTCATATTTAAGTCGTACATTAAGCATAATTCTCGTCAATTATTTTTAAGTAAAATCGCTTATTTTAGATGACATCTATTTTTTCTTTGATGAACAACTCTTTATTCCTGTCTTCCATCTCCCTCATTTACAAACTCGTTCGGTTTCTAATTAGCCCTCTCTCATCTTTCTCCGTAATTTTCTCTGTCCCCACTCGTCCACCCTCGTCCATTTCATTACTCCAAATGCCCCCTCATTCATTTCTTTTGATGACTTTGCTCTTGGCCTCATGAATGTTAACTCACCTGACCCCCAGTTCCCCTGTATTTACTTCATCTAAATACAAAAACCTCCTCTATAAAATACTCCTACCTTCAAATTAGACAGCTATTTAC
The DNA here is from genome assembly GCA_002313205.1 of Laupala kohalensis. Taxonomy (NCBI): domain Eukaryota; kingdom Metazoa; phylum Arthropoda; class Insecta; order Orthoptera; family Trigonidiidae; genus Laupala; species Laupala kohalensis. The sequence goes on along the minus strand of NNCF01126988.1, from coordinate 440,940 downwards.
ATTTGTCTACTTCAACCATTCATTGCTGGTTCTTTGAGAAATCACTCTGAAAGCATGAGGGTGTCACAGGTCCTCAGAATTTAGATACTTTTCTCTTTGTGAATATTTCCTGGTTCACATATCTGAATCATGGATGTCACATTAAATTGAGGTAAAGTGGGATACTTGTCATTGCTTTTATTAGTATTTATTCGTTAATTATCTTTTGATGTTTTGAATATTTTATTCAATATATGACAGTTTTAGTTGTCTTTCCAAATAACGTGTTCACTGAATCTAAACATTCCATAAGTCATGGACGCCATACATCGCCACCCTGATCACTGAGTGACATTTATAAACTAGAGGTGCAAAACCATTGCACATATTTCCTCATCTACGTTCCTCCGTAAGAAAAAAATTCTGTAGTAAACGGGTCATTTGTGGCGTAGTCCTCTGTATTTCGGTCGTCTTCCACTGCTCTATTCACGCTCAAAGTCGCTAGATGAACTTATTATTGTCTTTCATTGGAAATTTGAAAGTAAAATAAATATTCAGAATATTATTTCAAAACTTGTAGCGACATCTCAGTCTTATAAATATCGTAAAAGTGTTATGTAAATGTAATTTCGTTGTAGACAGAAAGTGATGTACTTTCGTATTTGCAGTACGTTTGCTGTCCTCCTATGTATTTTATCATTATAATATCTTTCATTTCCGTTTACGAAAAGTGTATTCTACGTCTGCTTGGTCCATTTACATTGCTAAATATTATTCAAACTCCTTGAAACAGTAACCTGTGTAAATGTAGCAGACAGAAATTATTTTACAGCATCTATACGGAACGTTTAAGCGAAATACCGCTAATGCAGATTTTATGCATACTAATTGTACTTTACGTACAGAAAATTTAAGCAAAATCGTTGGAGCAGTTTTTGAGAAACATTCAAAAAGGGTACTTCGACCTTCATGTGAAGTACCTTTTCTTTGAAAGTAAAAAATTAGAGCACGTGAATCGAGAATAATTAAATTCTACCGTAAATACGAAATGCGAATTAATTGATTCATCCATTTACTCAGAATTGCTGTTCACAGGCGAAAAGATGGACGGACGTCCAGCCAAAAACCACTTCTTCAGAATCAGTGATGGCCAAATCGAATATTTCCGTTGAAATCTCGCTTTCGAATAATTTAACAATTACAATAATTTCTATATACTACGTATATGTGAAAGTAAAATTGAAGTTAATTTATTCAACAGTCATGCCTGGAAGCAGTTATGATTGCTTTATTAACTGTTGTTTATATTACATAGAAAATTTTATTTGTACTCTACCCAATTCAGTCGCTTTGCCCATTAGGGGTTTTATTCCCGCATGCCCGTTTGGAGTTTCACCTCAGCAAGTCTGCTTGTGTGTATCACGCGCGGTCGGACTTTAAAGCTTCGTCCCACTCATGTTCCAAGCATGTAAAAACATCTTTTATTGGATCTTGATAATATTTTAAACTATATATCTTGTTTTTCATTTTATTTTATTGATTAACTACGTTCTAGTGATAACTAAGAAATCTTTCTACGTAGAACGTTTCTTCAAGTGTTTTACTCTCGGTTTCATCGATAAATAAGAATCTACTTGACGACGTATTCCGGACCACATTGCCTTTTACACAGAGAGTGTTGATGAAAATCATGCAGCTCTAAAACGTTTTGAATATTTCGCAACAATTCTTTATAACAACAGTTATTTTAGAATTTAATCACTATTTTTTCTCTCCAAACTGATATGTGCAATATAACAAATATCTCAAAATGGCCGCATAAATTTATCAACGCCTTTCCTTTCCATCAACTCCACGGATTCCTGCTCGTCTTTAAAGTTTTGTACCATTATGACACATGTTTTTACGTCGAGTGCGTGTGTATTGAGTGAATTCCAGTGACTAAATTCGCACCAGTTTTTTAAATTTTTACGGAAACAATAGTATTTGAATCCACATTGATGTATAGAGTGATACCAAGTATATAAACAGGGTACACAACTCCCATATAGGGATTCCTATGAGCACCTTACGCTTAATATTACCTGGGTTGGCACACCTGGAGCTTATCTCTTTCTCTCTCTCTCTCTAGCACGTTGAGTTGATTGCAAAAAGCTGATCGTAACTTTCTTGCCAAACATAGTACCGTCTACAGTTTACAATAGAGCTCACTGGATGTGTAATGATATTTTTTTGTCGTTCAGTTTATTTAATACGATGGTGAATCAAACTACGTATGGTAAACAAAACAAAAAAACGTGAACTTTGAAAAAGGCTAGCCAATAAAGAAGTCACAATTCATGTTTTGTAGAGTCACGTGAAAACGAGGAAAATGAAGGACGTCTGTTTCCAAGAGCGAAATCTACACAAATGCTATTTTTATTACATTATCCCATAATTGGATAATAATAATAATAATAAATTTATTGTAAAAAAACAGTACAAACTGCGTATGACCACGTGGAGGGAAAAAAACTAATTTACTCTCCGGAAGCAAGCAAGGGACCATCCCATCAATTCTGATCAAGGGCCCTAAGGCAGAGGCGGATTCAAAAATTTCAGCAAAAGTTCCTAGATAAGATAAAAAGTTAGCTGCGAGTTATAATACTAACAGAATGTCAATATGTTTGTAATTTTACGCAAAAAATTATATGTACAAGTTGTTATCCAACTATAGATTATTCTGAGTATAGTGTTTAAAAATCATAAGAGTTGGAAAAAAACCCACTAAATTCACGATT
>NNCF01126988.1:400790-421118 GCA_002313205.1 Laupala kohalensis | reverse complement strand
GTACTACAGCAATGGCGTGATAAAGTACAAGACGAATTTAACTTTTGTTAAAATCAATAAATTCTTTTACATTGTAGAAGCACTGGTGCAGGGGGTAGTTTTTAACCGCTGATTTGAACAGATTCAATTTCATAATATTTTTTATATTCATAATATTTACGTGACCGAGTAGTAGAAGCAAAATTATATAAGATCTGTGAAGAACATTGTTTTCAAGTAAATAACCTAAAAGTGAAATGAAGACAAAACAATTCAGAAGAATTAACTTAGCGCTTCGTTTATTAAGCTATCTGTGTATTTTTCCTTCTAACTGGATTTTAAAATATTTCGTATTTCTGTTCATATCGGCAAATAATACTGAAAATTGTGTGTATTTTTTGTAGGTTTTTATCGCAGCATTTAATATTTGAAATGATCAAAAGTGAAGATTTAATATCACGAAAGATGAATTGAGATAAAAAAACCCCAGACATTTTGATATGTGTTTTAATATCAGAATGACCAGATATGATTGTTTAAGTGAATACTGGTTACGTTTTCAAGTCGCGGGAGTGTGGGGTAGTTTTTCTGGCGTGAAATAAATGATATATAAAAATGGAATTACCGAAGTGGTTGAGTCTTACTGTTGATAGAATGATCGTGATTCGACTCCTTGCTCGGCCCAACTGGATGGGATTTTCAGCTGGGGTTTCCTTCCCCTCGCGTGCTCTAGATCAATGTCAGTTCGGTACGGCGACCCAACATCTCTCCCAGCAAATTCCTCTTCCAAATCGTGCGTTTCCATCCAGCTTCACAAAAATGTCTGATTAAAAAATTAGGTTTATAGTAGTAATCAAGTTTACACAAGCTCACCAGTAATGTGGACGAATCTTTTAAAATTACGCCATTGTATGAGCGTGATATACAGCAGAGATAACATCATTAATTCCATGTTTATATGGAGTACGATATAAAATTGCAGAGATATAACAGCAGAATTTAAAAAAAATTACATTGCGAAATCTCGGAAATGAATATTTAAAAAAAAAATTTTTCGCTGTATTTTAAATTTTTAAAAGTCTCCTTTGAAGGTGTCTTATGGCGATCTCCGTATTTTACTAGATGTTTTGACGACTTTGAAACAAACACTGTTTTTGAACATAATTTAATACATCAATCTTAATTGCGAACCGAAGGACGTATTAACTCCAACGCGTCTACAGTGCTCGCAGCGAAAGAATAGTAATGAGGGAGGACCCTAAGGACCACGTGTAAGTTGAGGAACCAATGACGTTATTCCGGGATTTTCGACCCTTCCTCTCGCTGTAGACACGTGGGCGTTTAACTCACGTCAGCAGAATCTTAGTGAGTTCACGCCCGGATGCTATCGGGTACATCAGCCAATTCAAAAAACCGGTAATAATTGTTACGCCATCTGTGACTGACGGATGATTTGATCTCTAACCTTTGACTGACAGAACAGGCCTGAAAGAACTTTATAACATTGGTAGGTTATGTGGGTGCCGTAGCACGCCGTCTGGAATTGATGTAGTGATAGGTCACCTCTCGTAGCAGTCATGTGACAACACCGCGCTTTCGCTCCATTGGTTACATCTCATTACTTTTCTTTCGTTGCGAGGGCTCTAGATAATCAATATTTTACGCCAAACTTAGACGTTCAGGCTGCCGCAAAAAACTCGAACACATTTGCTTATTTTGTTATGGAACCCCTCGGATATTTCTATAGACTTTGTATTTTAATTTTTTACGTGTATATGAAAATTATTGGTCGATAATAGTCAATACGATTACTTTTATCACTTACAACACTTTTTGGTAACATAGTGTTTAGTGGTCGAAGGAAGGATTGTTTCGAAAAGTAGTGTTTTTGTAAGATAAAATGGCCGAAAAAATGCGCTAGGAGGTAACCTTTAAGAAGCTCTCGCGAAACATTATGTCAAATACCATTCTGAACAATGATATCTCGTACTGTATATTGACCGGGTGATACATTCAATGCGATGAAAGCTTTACGACTTAGAAGCAAATAATTCACTGAAGTGATACGTTATGTAGGAATCGTGTATGAAGCTATGTTGAGTTACGGGCACAGATACGGTCTAATGAGGTTACGATTCAGTCATGCAGTCGATATGCGCTGGGATGTTTACTGACATAATTGGGTCAAATTTCCTCTACATTAGTATTCTGTCCTGTTCCATTGCAACAAATCTACAATTGATGCAGCACCTAGTTAATAATCTACTGCAAGGGAGATGGGGTTTTGGTACCCCCTCCCGACATTAGAAAATACAGCGACACGTCGCTAGTTCGAATCTCACGGGGCTGGTGAATATTTGAAATGACCGAAATTTCGAATTACGGAGGAGAAAGAATAATAAATACGTAAGTAAAAGAACAAACAAAAATAAAGTCGAATTTCAAAATTTTGAAAATGAATTTCGAATAAAAAAATTAAATATTCAAAGTTTTACTGTACATTAAATTAAACTTTTCTGGAGTTCTATTTTCGAAATTTGTATCATAAAAATAATAATGAAAGTATGTGCTTGGGAAAGGAATTCAAGTATAAGCATGAATTGATTTCTTCACCAATTTTAATGTTAAATACATTACCTATACGACCTACATCGGTATACTAATAAAAGCACTTTAAATTTCAATTACACAGCACCTTCCCTTGAGATTTTAGACTTCGTTATGAGTCTTATCAATCAGTTTAGAGGTTATACGGGTTGTATGAGTATTTTAAAAATTATTTTTAAGATTTCGTAAACGTATTGTATTCAGATATTCTAGACCCAAGAATGTGGATGTCTACAATGAAGAATAATTTATTGAGTCGAATGCCATTAGAAGTTGCAGACATGCATGAATATTGCAAATAAAATCGTGTAAATGTATTTATAATAATAATAATAATAATAAATTTATTGTCAAAAAACAGTACAAACTGCGTATGACCACGTGGAGGACAATAAACTAATTTACTCTCCGGAAGCAAGCAAGGGACGTATCCCATCAATTCCGATCAAGGGCCCTAAGGCAGAGGCGGATTAAAAAAAAAAAGCATAAGTTCCTAGATAAGACAAAAAGTTAGCTGCTAGTTATAATACTAATAGAATGTCAATATGTTTGTAATTTTACGCAAAAAATTACCATGTACAAGTTATTATCGAACTATAGATTATTCTGAGTATAGTGTTTAAAAATCATAAGAGTTGGAAAAAACCTCACTAAATTCACGAGATATTAGGTGAGACCACATTCATTTGTTACATCCGAAATTAAACTCTGGTGGAAACTCACTCTTCTTTTACTATTTAAGGTTCTATTCATACGTGTGACCTCCTTGACGATTACTTGAGTGCTTGCTGTCATTAGCAGAGTGATTGCTGCAGAGTGAAAATATTGAATGTGCGTCTGTAAGTTAAAAAGAATTGTATTTGTAATTTGTGAGAGAACCCTGGGAGGTATTTGTGTCACGTGAAAACCAAGTTTTCAGGTTACTAATAACTTACTCGTAGGTTCTTTACAACTATGTCATTCCATTCACACGTATAAAGAAAATGAAATTATGAAACATGGGCAAGATGTTATAGTTCTGGTGGGGCTATTTGTTACGGAATCAATTCAATTTCATCTTATAATTCAATTAATTTATTAGTGAAATAAAAAAATACGTTTTTCAATTTTATTTATTGAAATGATATTTCTTGGATGTGCTTGATGATCCTAAAATTGTTCAAAGGAAAGTGATGCGGAAACCAGTGATAAATGAATAACGGGTACAAAGTGCTTTAAGAACCGCAACCGATAAAGGACAATCAGTGGAGGGGGAAAAAGACACTGGCTGCAAGGAAAACAACGTACTAAAGACAAAAAAACCCTTTGGGAAAGTCATCTAAACAGATGTTATAGGATAAAGAGCACGTAGACTGATTTTGTATTGAATACGTTTAACTGTATTCAAAATACAAGCCACACAAAACGGTTACAACGTACTGATTGATCTCTCGACCATTGCGCTAAATATATATATATATATATATATATATATATATATATATATATANATATATATATATATATATATATATATATATATATATATATATATATATATATATATATATATATATGAAAAACTGTTAATCAGACAATGATTGTAATGACTGCTCATCAGAATAACTGTTCAATCAGATGAATTTTTGAAACCAAGGTATCATACATTCCTGTTGGAAGAAATTGCTACATTATAACACAATAGAGACATAATTGTATTAGATTTATTTTTATTGATTCGAATATATTATCTAATGACTACCCTATCGATAGTAACAAGTTACCTTGTAATGGGGAAAGTTTTTATAACATTCAGTTATGTAAAAAAAAGCTTTCAACACTTTGAATTATCGTTACGTTATTATAAAAATACGTGTTTAGATAATGAATAATTCTAACAAATTTTAAAATGTGTTTCGTTGAAGTACTGACAAAAGTGCATAAAAAATGATCTATAAAATATTAAGTCACCTGATGAATCCTAAAACGTGTGATTGAAATGAAAAACAAACGAATATTTGTCGATTTCTGGAATATACTACATAAACTACATTGTGTAATCATTAGAAAGCATAAAACAGACCTTGAACTATTAGTTCCTCGTGCTTCGACTTCCATCTATCGTAAATCCTGAATACGTGCTTGTACCTATGACAGCAGTATATGTGGCGGATGTATTCGATTCCAATAGCGAGATTGACCTTTGTACGTGAGCTGTATACGACGCGATCAATGGAATATGAGGGGCGTTTGGAAGGTACTTATGGATGGATAGCTGTGCATCAATCAGGGTGATACGTGATGGCTCTTTAATTATACGTCACGGATATTTCAATATGTAATTAAATCAGTTTAAGGGAAAGAACCTAGCGACATACTTTTGATATGATTGACCATGTATTTGACCATGAATAGATTTACATGTTTTTTTTCACTTTCTCATGTGTGTGGTATGTAGAAGATATAGTAATCGTTAAAATCGTTTTAATCTCGAGTTGGAAATATCCGTTTCGGAAGTCCCGGTTTCCGAAAAAGTAGTTTGAGGAATACTGCCCGTCCGTCTGCCTCTAGCAACTCTGATTAAACGGGTGAGCCATTTTCATCCATATTCCGCCGAGGTAGAATCTGCTTGTTGTTGAAACTCGTGGGTCACAACTTTTTAAATTTTAATCTACTTGGTACATTGTATGAAGTTCAAAATATATTTTGATTTTTTTTTTCGAAGAACAGTCTCGTTTAAAAAATATGTCCAGTAAGTGCAAATAGCATGGATTGCTTCTTAAGGTACGAAATACCATCAGTATTCTATTCGATGATATCGTTGCAACATGTAAGAGGCGGAAGCCAGCATTGCACTTCATAAAGTGATAAATCATATGTTTGAACACATATGACAAATTTAAGTGCTAATACAAATAGTATTCTACCCACTGTATTATATTTAAATTGTTTTTTTTTACTTTACTATTTCAAATATTCAGCATGTAATGTACGTGGAACCGTATATCAATAATATTTCTTACAAATTTTATGTCAGTTATCAGCCATACGCTTTTATAGGTGACAGTTCCAAATTTCATATTCTATATGATAGCAGTTAACCCTCCTTGGCCAAGATACTTTCTAAAGCCCGCCCCGGAGTATTTAAATACATTTCTGTGATACAGTACAGCGTTTTCCTGTCCCTGTCTAACTAAATGACCGAGCGAGGGGACCCGAGCGTGACCTTCGGACGCGGAGAACGTCTGGCTGAGGAGAGGGAGGGGGTTTTCTAAGTGGAGAGGAGGGGCGGATAGGGATGAAGACAGTGAGACTCAGTCTGAGATGGAAACCCTTTTAATGTTTACTCACGCATGACGGCCCGGGCGGCGGAGCATTGGCCAGGTCAGAGTGTCTCCAGCAGTTATCATCCTTCGTCGGCTCTACGCGGCAGAGAGAGAGAGAGAGAGAGAGTGACGGAGACGAGGGTTGAACCCACGACGGCAGTAGTGGTCGTAATAGTTAAGGAACTAGTCGGGAGTCATCGCAGTGTCCCCTATGGGGGTCGACTGAGATGTGGAAGAGGTGGGAGTGACGAGGTAGAACACCGGTGTCCCCTGTGGGGGTCAAATCCGGATGCTCGGGTAGCGTGCACTCTCTCAACACACGGTCTACTCCACATCTCCCTTTGCGTCTGCGAGCCGTCTCTTTAAATGCGTTTTGATACGCTGTCTCAACATTGTCCCCCGGTCACATGCCCCAGTTCCTGCGCAACGAGTCACTTCGTCTTCACGACAGAATCTTTGCTTCATCCAGATTGTCAAAATAACAAATCTCTAAAATCAATTTTCAGTGTTCCTATTATCGTCGAGTTCCAATTTCTTATTTCTCTTCAAAATATCTTCCACATTGTCTTTCTTCTCGAAGTCGTAATCATTTTTACTATCATTACTGTCCGACACACGGCTAGAGATGAATCATTGCCGTTATACGGCTAGTACATACAATTTATTTGGTGTTTACTCTAAAATGTTATTTAATATTACCAAATTTTCATTTGATTTCTATAAAACTATCGTCTTCCAAATGGTCATAATCGGAGTTAACAAGTTTTTTTGGAAATAAAATATTTTTCCTGTGACATACTCAAAATTGTATTTTATTTTAATTCGAGTGTTTTTTTCTTTTTTTAAATTTCCTTGTAATATACGAGTAATTATGGATTGTGTACAAGAAAAAAAATACACAAGTTCTAAATACAAATGGAATGTAGAGAAGAAATACAAATGAATACTAGAATTTTAATATTCCTGTAACGTAATTATAGATTGATTATATAGAAAAGAATTTGAAGTAGAATTTTCAGCACCAAAGACCCCGGATTACTGGCACAAAATTAAACTCGCGCATCACAATTCTAGGAAGCTGTTAATGATATTTTTTCCGGAAAATGTTAAATCTCTGTGATCCATTAAGCATCCTATTTAGGAGAGATATATTTCTCGTTCTTGCAAATGGGATTCGTCGGCCTTTGAAGAAATATCTGAGTTAAATAAATATAAAGTTGTTTGAAGTGACTGAACGCGAGGACCGTAATACGTATAATGTCACGAGCTTTCTGGAAATCGTAGAGCGCTGGATGTCGCTATGTGCGGAATGAAGTGGAGGTGGAGAGACCTAAAAGGGCTTTCAAGTGGACGCCACTCAAGCACAGAAGCAGGGCGCGTACTTNAGTGGACGCCACTCAAGCACAGAAGCAGGGCGCGTACTTCACGGTAGAAATGAAGCAAACGCATTTGTATTGCGAGTGGACATGAGCGTATTTGAAGTCTTGTGCCTTTGAGCCTAACACGATATTCCAAGTACGATATGTGAATTGTCCTTTAAACCTTCTTCGGCCTGTGATTGTTCAGAAAACAAGCCTCAATGGACATTAAGGATCTGGCTATTTGGAAAAAGATGTGTTACGAGCATATAGAGAAAATAGAGAAATATTTATAATTTACTAGCTGATCACTAACTGATTAGTGTAAGAAAAATCTCAGGCAACGCCGGATAATTCGCTAGTAACTTTATAAATAACAACAACCACCTTGATACTCAAAGACTCAGCCTCCGTAAAAGCATTGGCCAAATTCACTCGACAGGATGAAAGTGTTTTTGAAAAAGATTTTTATTCGTATTCTGCAGGTCGATAATAATTCGTACATGTTTGTAATTTAACACAAAGAATTTATTTCACATGTTGATATTCTATTAGTATTATAACTCGTAGCTAACTTTTCATCTTATCTAGGAATTTTTACTGAAATCTTTCACTCCACCTCTGCCTTAGGTCCCTTGATCGGAATTGATGGGATGGTCCCTTGCTTGCTTCGGGTGAGTAAATTAGTTTATTGTCCTCCACGTGGTCATACGCAGTTTGTACTGCATTTTTGACAATAAATTTATATTAAAAGTTTTAATTATCCAAATCTGAAAGATGCAACGTCTTTTATATGAATGGTAGATGTTTACAGTTCCATTTCTTAAACGACGTATCACTGAAAAGAAAAAACCATTTGTGAGCGCTGAGGATTGTTCTTTTTGTAATTGAGTTTACTTTTGTTCGAAGTGTACTATTTGAAACGCAATTAGTGTGTCTTGCTCTAGACACCGTGGAAAGGAAATTGGATTCAAACGAGTCTTGTCATTGGTCCTTCGCCAAAATTACGTTCCAATCACTGCAATTGGTTTGGAAGCCACCGCTGGAGTGGGGATTACTTCGTTGGCGGACGAATAATGAATAGCCTCGAACACATTGTGACAGGTTTTCCTTAAATTTCTCCAAATTTTATTTTCTATTCTATAAATCTACATTAATAAAAGAGTAATATTTGAAATAGCTGTGGTTTATACATCGGAAAAAGTATTCGATACAATTTCAAAGGACTCTCCTGAAGCTACTACTATTACCATAATGTAATCTAATTAAATTAATAATTAAAGTCTTACGACCTTTCATTGATGAATAATGTTTTTATTTTTTGTGAATAACTCACTACGCTTCGACGTGGATTTTGTTATTTAATTAGACTCTTCTGAAGAATTATTGCAATTGAAAAACAATGTATAGTTAATATGGATGAATTACTAAAGAGAAAAAAACAATTAAAATTGACTGCAATTTAGAAGATGTGAATCTTCACTGGCGTAACTGTTGATTATGAAGCTTATGTGTCAGCTAGAGTTCGAGTGCGTTATCAGAGGCGGGTAATGCACTGAACGTATAATATATGTGACCGAACCGTATAATTAAAAAACGCATTGAAGAACATGGCTTTCAACTATGTAACAAAAATGAAATGAAAACCACAGAATTCAGAGGTCTTACCTAGGCGCTTTGTTTATTAACCTTTTTGATTAATTTATATTTTTATTTCTGCCTGAACTTTAAAATACGTCGTAATATTGTACATGTAAGCGTACAGTACTGCAAATTTCAAGTATCTTTGTAGGATTTATTCGTGGAATTTAATTTCTGAAATTAACAAAAATGAAAATATAATTTCACAAAAGTAGAAAAATATGGAAAATAATATACGAATTTAGAATATTGCAGAAGGGTCCCGGGTAACATCGGGCAAAATGTGCTAAAAAAAACTTGAAACTTTCGACAGGTCATTAAATTCCAGAATGTCCAGTAATGATTGCTTTATGTTTCATGTAAAATACTATGCAATACCGGATAGTTCTGGTAATAATGAATCCACAATGCTTGTAACATTGTGCTTTCGATTTTCGCATATACGGTGTAAAGTTCCATTGCGGACAGTCATTAATTAATTAATGGCTTTCAATGTGGCACATAGAATGTTATGCGGTTCTCCCACCAAACCGTATCAAGACTGAGGAGTGAAGATATCCTACAGGCGAAGCGTTGTTCCGACAAGTACGCGACGCGGCGAAACCCGGAAAGCGCAGTGCCAAGGTACATATCGTACTTAAATTCGTCCAGAGTAGGTGAGGGAAAACATCGCTCACCCGAAGATATTGCCGATGAATGTGATAGACTCTAAATATATCTCGTATTTTAAGAACATTTATACAGATACAAAAAATTCTTGTTAATTTTGCTATAAAATATGGTGATGTTTAGGTTCCTTTTCATGGAATGTAGATGTAACTGTACAACGAACCTAATAATATTTTTCTGTTTTTATGTATAAAAATTATACATTTTAGGTGATAAAAGAAAATCCAAATGACTGTCACGCTTTAGATAATGAGGCTTGAACGGAAAGCAACATTTTTGTATTTTTGAATTTGCAACATAAGGAAGTATTCGATAAATAAATTAAAAGCATTCATATTTCTCGGAAAATTTCTCGAATGAGATATACTTACTTGGAAATGTATGTAAAGAAAAATTCGTGTTTGCGAGGCGATAAAAGAGATGTTGAGAATTCTGAGAAAAAAAGGAAAATGACTGGAAATCGCTGATCGTATAAAATGTTACTGAAAATTGTGCTCAGGGTTTTTCTCTGGACATACTGAACGCTGAAATTATGTTTGAAAAGTTTTTCGGTGCAGACTATTTAACCCTGTCTCACTTGACATAGAATTTGCCATTAATATTTATAACTTCTTGTACATTATCAGCGTCGCCTGGGGTTTGAATTGACCTCTTCCGAGCCGCTTCACACAATTTCATGAAGTTCAAATTTAAGGAGCGTTTTGTAGATCTAGAGAAAATCTGCACTGAAAGAGGTTACGTTCCCTAAATGTTAACCCAGTCGTTCTACAGCAGTTATGGAGAGAAACTCACTCGGCACAAAGCGGGGAAAGAACTTCAAACCACCAATGCTCTCAGCCATATGACGCTACTCGCGTCATTAGAAGGGTTGTTCCCTTATGGAGTCGCATGCATTAGAAACTTCAAAGCATTATCCTCCACTGAAAAATCTTTATTTTCTTGTTCTATTTATTAGTTGAAGTTCATTAGCCTCGGCCTAGGTTTCCGTTATGCCGTTGCAGTTCATTGAATGTAGACCTCACTAAAGAAAGGGGGAACTGACGTACGGAATGTCCTAGAACTCCACGCAAACAATCTCGAGGGTCACAACAATCCTAACATGCCTAAGAAAATCTACGACGACAACGGTTTACACGTAGCAAAATTTCACAATATCCTCGTAATAAGCGTGGCTCATCAACGCATCTCAACCTCTATTAAGGTGCGTACATATCTGAACAAGGCGACGAACGCGAATACCTCGTCTGTGCTCTTCTTCCGCAGCATCGAACCGAGGCTACGAATGATGCAGGTACTCTCCCGTTCGTTCTCTCCGGGATTTGCAGTGTTGTGCGTCCGCACCTGACGCGCGGTTCGGAGATGAATTCTCTTTGATGTGCTGACTCTTGGTGCGTGACGTGCGAACTGTCAGAGGTGTTTTACCGCGCCTCAGCGACAGGTTCACACTTGTACACTCGCCTCGGTTCCGTTCGTACGTTGCTTCGCTCAGATGTGTGCTTAAGACCTTGAGGAACATGACTGAAACATTTGACGGGGTGTTGCTTTTAAATTGTTCAAAATTTCCCCCCTCCAAAAAAAATCGGATTTTGAAGCGGTGAAATATGATTGATTGAATTAAAAAAATAATGAAAGACTTACGACCCTTTTCTTGGACGAACAGTATATATTTTGTGATAAAAACACAGAACTTTTCGACTTCGCTTTAAGTCGTTAGTCTATAACATCGCAGGTCATTTATTATTTATTTCATTAGATTATGAAATGGACGTTAATTGTAGTGGTAGTGGGTGATCGAATTTTCACAATTTTCAATGAATCTCACTAAGTAATTGAGATATATCAGATTTCGTGTTTTTAATTAAGTCTTCTTAATTAAAAGCGCCTACCGACTGCGCCATCACAAGTTGAGTGAGAATGGTAGACGGGCACGGGTAGCGAGCGGGATGGCGCAGTCGGTAGGCGCATGAGCGCGCAAAGCTCAAGGTCCCGGGTTCGATCCCCGGTCTCGTCTCCCATTTTCATTCGACGTAACATGTTTAATCTGTTACCTAGCGGTGAGGTTCACCGCAATCTAAGAGATTTCTATGTTAGTGAACCAGAAATGGAAAATACTACCCAAATAAAGTACTTCCTAAGGGAGTCGCCTCAGATGAGGAGTTTAGTCTCTACGAGGCCACCTCAGAGGTCTTTGGGTTTCACAAGTTGAATGAGAATGGTAGACGGGCACGGGTAGCGAGCGGGATGGCGCAGTCGGTAGGCGCATGAGCGCGCAAAGCTCAAGGTCCCGGGTTCGATCCCCGGTCTCGTCTCCCATTTTCATTCGACGTAACATGTTTAAACATATTTGAATTGATATCAAACCGACCCTCTTTCCTGTAGACAATTGTTTATTATCTCACAACGTTTCATCAGAGATTTCTGCCATCGTCAGGTGAATGTATGTTTTTGATCATATAAACAAATGTTGATACATCTTGGAAAATTGTCTGAGGCCACCTGACGATGGAAGGAATCTCTGATGAAACGTTGTGAGATAATAAACAATTGTCTACAGGAAAGAAGGTCGGTTTGATATCAATACTTAAAGAAATGTCTGGCATCCAATAATATGTTACTCACCTCAAGAAAACTTGTTTATGCACATTGACAATAATAACAACGAGGGCGAGTGGTTGACATAGGATTCTCACACGCTTTGTATCTCTCGTGGGGAACTCCAACAGCGAAATGGAAGGGTTACGGGGTGGGAGGAGAGGGTATCTGCAGAACCCTTGCTTAGTGGCGATCGCCGAGGGAGTCAGCACATGGCGGGTAGGGAGGGTGGGTCGGTTACCTACGGATCTCCCGTGAGTCACTTCCGTTGATCACTCACGCGAAGAGGGACGATGGAGGGGGGGGGAAATGGAGGGGATCAGACAAATGAAGAGCTATTTGCGCTCCGCCATAAACTGTGACTCATCAAAGACGCAGGTTACGGCGATCGATTCGCTTCGAGGATATGGGAAGTCCTCACACGTTGCGACGAACCAGGTACTTTGCTGACGTTTACGATCGAAGGATATCCACAAAAGAGTTACTTCTTGTGTTATTCGAGAAGACAGTAAACGCACCTGTGTGTCTGAGCGACATAATCTCGTCAGGAAGGGTTTAGACCCTTGAAAATTAGGAGGATCGCATTTCAAAGCAACGTTTCGTGAAATGTGTTCTTATATATATATATATATATATATATATATATATATATATATATANTACTAAGTAAAAGAATCCTTTACCTTCTCTATTCAGTTTACCAAGTTGGCATTGCTGTAAGTGCAAAGCTGCGACTACCAGCCTCCCAAGTTTATTCTCTTCCACCCACGTCTAACCTAATCTTTTGTTGAGGACATATTTTAACTGTTCAGCTGGATGAACGTCTTTAACAAACCTTACTCGAGTTCAATTCCCAAAAATATTATTGTTTAATATAAATTACTATGAAACTAACAATATTACATTGCTAAGAATTTTTCTATTCTGAGGTAAACAAATAAAACCATCTTTGAGCTCACATGTACAACACATTATCAAAATTTAACTCTTATTTAAAGAGAGGGGTCTCGGATTTTTCGAAGGAGAATTCAGAAAAATGGTACCGTCTCTTAAACGGGACATGATGGAGTTGCGATTCAAACTTTGATTAATTCTTTACCTTACGCGAGAACATTTTTATTTTAGTAATATAAGATTAGTGGGTAAATTTGAAGTAATTTACGCTTGAGTATGGGATTTTGATGATTGCAGCTGCGAATAGCATCTTACTTTGTCCTGAAAAATAAGAAAGTAGAGTCAAGAAAAAAATACGTGATGGTTTTTTAATTTTTTAATTTTTGGAGACTGAACAAGTACCGATATCGGATTTATTTCGTTAATTTTCTTACGTCGAGAATAATAGCGGACGTCACTAATAAACAGAATAAACCGAAAAAAAATACATCTGATAGTGCCGTGCTAGGTAGAAAGAAATTGTTAATTACCTCGTTGACCTCGAAAAGGAATAATTTACTGATAATCAATTCACTTTTTACTGTTTGATATACTAAGTCTTAGAATGAGTTCAAAAAGTTTTGTATGTACCATTACTACGAACGTAATTGATAAATTATTTCGTAACTATTATACTATAAACATTACATAAAATAAATTTATTTATTGACCCTCTCAAAATTTAGCTTTATACGACTTGGAGAAGGTACCCAAAGAAAGATAGAAGTAAATAAATGAGTGTCCATGAAAGGATGAAGTAGAAGCTAACCAATATAAAAGCTAGCGGAACTTCGAAAAAGAGATTAAAGTCCGGTAATAAATTTCAAACCATTCACTTAGTGGTTTCGAAGGAAACATTTTCTCTTTTATAAATAAGTCATAGCACAAAAATGAGAGTACTTAAAAACATTTAAAAAAAAACCCAACCAAGTATTCGATATCAATGAAAACGAAATCAGAAGACATCAATGAGGATATAACCCTGCAGTACTGCACCTATGAATCTATCAAGAGAGGCCGCGCGTACCAAACTCGTCATCCACTATAAAAGTAGTTTACATGACAAAATTTCTTTATTAAAATTGTTTTATAAATAAATATATAAAAATATCTCCAATGGATTTTTAAATAAATATATTGCTCGTAAACAATTTACAATGATTAAAAGTACTTACGGAATTGGTTGCTTCGGAATGGAGCCTCAGAGGTCATCCATTTTTAAAATAGCAATATTAACCTATATTTCTTAATTTTTTTTGTAAGACCATGTAAGTAATTCCATTTTGTCTCTGAATTCAATTTGTAAACTTATGATGTTTATAAAATCCACTTTGCAACAATATTAATGTACGTACAGAAAATGTCGAGTATATGACGTTTGTTATCCGACGTTCATTCAAACGACGCAAAACAAGTTTAAGTGTATACGCACGCTCTGTAGCCATGAAAATATTCGGAAAAAATAATGATTATTTTCCATGTTTTACTACAATTAACGTTCATTATATAATTTAATTAAATACAAATGAAAGACTTACGACTTTTTATGGACGATTAATAAATATATTTCGTGAAAAGAGCTCACAACGTTTCGACTTCGTCTTAAGTCGTCGTCAGGTGATTGAATAATAACAAATTATAACAAGACATATAAAAAACATAACAATTTAACCTGATTTGAAACGATGTGAACTCACTTCACAAATATAAATTAACAGTCTATAAAAGGTGGCAAGTTTTTCATTATTTATTTAATTATTTAATAATAATAATAATAATAATAATAATGATGCAATCCAAGTTGTAAGTACTCAACTACTATTCGATTAAAGATTTTTTTTTTCAATTTTAAAACGTATTGTGCCATAAAGTTTGGTAATAATTACTATTACGTGAAATGCAATGATGCTCTGGACTCAGTTCAGTATTAAAGGGAACTGTTGAGCATATAAATGTTCCACTCCGATCGTGTAAATACATGATGATTTTCCGTCTGTAATTCCGCTTTTGTGACGTCATTCTCGTAACTTTGTCTCGTAAACAAGGGATCCGCTCTAACGAACGAGGAGTTTAGCGATTTTATCTGAGTTTTATTAGAAGTAATAAAACCGGCGACGTATTTTGAAATGTGTCATTACAATTATCTACTTCCACTAAAATAACTCTGCAACTTTTCACGGGAGGGTCGCAGTGATAGAATGAGTTCGTGGAAAGACCATGCTTAATTGAAAAAGTTTCCTGGGAACTTCCTGGAAAGTAGGAGTTAATCCAGAAATACTTGAGAAGTTAAATAATTTCTTTATGAAAATCCTTCGTGGGAAAGGACTCACATGGTCCTGTTCACTCTCTTCGCCTCTCGTCTTAAGACGGCACTCCGGTTAAAAAGCTTCCTCAAAGTTATTTTAACTTCCATACATCATAACAGTTAGGGATCTAACGATGCCAAGAAACGGTTCAGTTATCCAACCTGCAGATAACGTTTTTTACTAAGAAATTAGGAATGATATATGTGTTTTAAATTATTTTAATGCAAGAAACCCCTGAGAGGACACGGTTAATATTTGGAGGAAATCGTCATTTCGTTACAATCATATTCGAGGGAAAAAATTAAAAGGACACAAAAATGAAACCACGTAGATTTTTGGTTAGGGACGTAATTCTCTTTAAAAATCTTAATCCAGTATTTTCTGATAACATTTTGGAGCCATACAATATTTTTTGCCAGAATGACAAGAAATAAATATTTTATATGATATACTGTTGATAATGAAAATTTTTATTAGTGTTTATGTTCCTTTTGTTACTTCCGTAAGTAAATAAAATAAAAATTCATATAATTTTATGCATGTTTGCCTTCTTAGATTTCTACCGAGGGAGGGGAATGTTATTACGTAAATATTGTCACCTTCGAACACACAACTGTTGATAATTTACATAATTGTTGATAAATACGTTATGTTGATGCTATCTTTTATTGCAATTAAAATGATATGAACTCTTTTTATTCGTAACCTAATTAAAATGTATCAATTCTATAAAGGCTATTAGCCTCTGCAGAATTAGTTTCAACAAGTGAGTTAACATGAATATTCATTAAATCCAGGTTTGTTTAACACGAAGTTAAAGCAAGAGACCACCCTTTAATTCCTGTCTGCGCGAGCAACGCAACGCATTCCTCCGTCAGTACGAAAATTTTACTTTTCGATCTCATAATAAAAAAAAAGTAAATTTACTGTCAAAAAAGCAGTAACTGAGTGTAACCACTGAGAGAACAAAAAAACTAATTTACTCTCCGGAAGCAAACGAGGGATCATCGTATCAATTCCGATCAAGCGCTCCAACGCAGAGGCGGATTTTAACACTTTAGCAAACTCCTAGGGTAAAAATAAAAAAGTTAGCTTCGTGTTATAATGACAGAATACCAATAAATTTGTAATTCACAGAATTAAAAAAAAGATTTTTCTCAAATTTATGTTATAACTATTAATATAACTCAAAACTCGAGATTATATAATACAATCGCATTAATGATGCCACGAGAGAGAGAGAGCCTGTATATAAAATTCGTATCTAGCGTAAGGAAAACCGGAGAAAAACTCGGACCGTGATAGGGTTACAGAATGTATACACACAACCGTGCACATGTTGAGTACAAATACAACTAAAATTTTATGAATAATAAGAAACAATAATAGCATTCATGAAAATAGTTTTGAATAAAAAACGTTATTTTGAAAGTGCTATAGTATGTGCTATAGTTATTGGTAATTTGTTTAGTCATTTGCAATTTTAAGAAACTATACATCATCAGAAATTGCTCGACGTCTTCATTTGTTTAAGACGTTTTCTGTTGCCCCATCCTGGGCAGGATTTTTCTCCGGTTTTCCTTCGGGTAGAGGCGGATGTTTTATAAAAACTCGCTAGGATCTTGCCTAGAGACGGCATCAATTGATATAATTATTAGTGAGTTTAATGTTATTTAATATTTACGAATTATCAACAATATATTCCGAATGATTTATAGCTTGATAATAATACGTTCTTGTGAAATGACTTTTCTATGTTTTATGAAATACAATATTTGTCGGTATTATGTTAATACTATATCACGTGTCGAACAATTGTTTTGTCGCATGTTGAAATGTGAAATCCTTAGTCTCTGCCTTGGGGTCCTTGATCGGAATTGATGGGATGGTCCTTCGATTGCTTCTGGGGAGTCAATTAGTTTATTGTCTTCCACGTGGTCATACGCAGTTTGTAACGGCTTTTTTGACAATAAAGTTTATTAAATTATTATCTTTCAATGGTGTGTATTACAAGGTTGCGATTTTGTTTCCCCGATATCCTGTAAATGAAACCCTTCCTCAATACAGAAGTCGTGGACCGTACTGGAAGCGCTTGAAGTATAGCCCTGTTGTTGGACTGCTCACAACATTATTGACTTCAGTATCCAAGGTAGAATAGGTGATTCTGAGTTCGAAAGAATCTCACAGAATGAAGAATTGGATTAATTATACTTGTGAATGTATTAGACGTACAGGACTCATACGGAAATAACAAAGGATTCTTTAAAAATGTAGAAGATATGGAGAATTCAGGTATATGATATATTATAAGAATATAATCAAAATTAGAAATCTGACAATTGTGTTTCTGGTACAAGATTTCTTGTTGTAAATGAGTATTTAAACAAAAGTGAAGTTTTATTCGGTTAAAATGTTCGAGTTGCGAAGAGTTCAACGCATCGTGTTATTGACTTAGTGAGATATTTCTTGTTTCCACTGCCGTCATTGAGAGTTGACGTGTTCACTTACAATTACATGGATAATTAATGGAAGAACGGCAGATGAGTTGCGCCGAGACTAGTACGTATTAGGGCGTGGCAGGAGACAAACTAGTCTAACACGCCGTCGAGGTAGTTGATTGCTGACCCGGATTCCCTCTCGCGCGAATATTAATATTTGTATTTTTAATATCGAATTGTAACTGCTTTTAATATCTACAATGTACTTTGGGAATGATAAATAGATAAGAGCATGTATTTGTTAAGTAAATTCTTGAAGAAATATCAAGTTCACCACTCTCTTTGGATTCGTGATCGTTATTGATGAGATGGTCTCTTGTTTCAGGAGAGTTAAAAGCCGACGTTTCGGTCAACCTCTTCGGAGCACGGACCCAGAAACCACATAAACATGATTTAATCGTAAGATTTGAACGTGACATCTCCTTAGCAGCCATATAAACTTATTAAGAAAATCTAGTTATCTAGTTCCAATAATTTTCATTGCAGAATGTCATAATTCAAGATATATATTCGTACAAATATACAATAATTTTTCCATATATTTGCTACGTAACTGTTTTGCCATTGTCAAACAGCACTTTCTCTAGATTTACTGTCATCTTCAGTGGATTTAGGCACAAAATTTAATATGTGATCAGGGTAAAATCTTTAAATAACAATTCACATTTATCGAGCAAAATGTCTATGGTTTTCAGACTTAAGACTATGAAAAGATTCGTCAAATAAATTAAGTGAACGAATGTTTTAAGAGAAATGCAGCTCTAAAATGAAGGAATTTTTGTTCTAATTGCATCGATTGTACTCCAACAATACCAGTAACTACCAGAGACGTGTGGTGCACATTCAGATAAGCAAGACTATCACCATTAGACGCCACCGTGTTTGATCCTCGCTGGTTGTTGTGATCAAAGGGAGGAGAGACGAATTGAACAAAAATATTTCGCTTCTTACTTACAAGAGGTATTCCAACGCGTCATGAGGTGTAGAAAACCTGCATGAAGTATTTCAATGCAAAAAACTAACGAACTGATCTGAAGATTCTCTCACTGCACGAGTTAGATTTTTAAAGATTTTAAGAATTTTAAGAAATGTGGAAACCATATCGAATGTCAATGTTTGGGAAACTAGAAGGCATATTTTACTTTAAATGAATTATTTTGTGTGAATTTTGTTGTAAATTATTTAACCATCAAGAACTGTATAATGTTAATTACATAAATAATTTTTCCTCCATTTTTATATTACATTGAAAGAATTTTGTTGCAATGTTTAAATTGATGGAAGTATGTGTTTGTGGTACTGCCGCACTCTTTTGAAGCGACTAGGGTGTGTTCCACTATTACGCTGCCTCGAGGAATGTCATAGCGAGATGGCCGAAACGTTGGTACTTCTGTCTACATAAACGCGGTGTGTCCCGGACATATCATAATACTAACTGCAGTCACTCAGACTTCTGTATTTTCTCGTAGACTGTGTGAATAAATAACCCATCCAACATTTGATACTATATTTTAGTATTAAATGTGGTTCAAATACTGAAAGCAATAAATTTGTTAAGAATTCTGAACCTGAAATGCAAACGGATGTAAAGTAAAATTTCGTGTGTAATTGTTTTGTGCGTTCATATCTATTACGACCTATGAGTGAAAAATACGTGTTACTGAAAGGGAGACCCAATATATTCATTCTAAGCTACAGAATAGTTGTAGCATGAACTCTTTAAAAAATTCGTTTAAATTATAGATCTCATCGTGCACTAAAAGTACTTTTCTCAAATTATTTTAACTCTTACATCAAAGAAATAATTAATCCACTAGTTTTCATGTACGCAATGTATACGGAAAGTAATTTACATAAGCATCTATTGAACCTTGTTTGATGCTGAGAGCTGTCAATAAATGGGTCAGATGTCATTTTAATGTTTCATAATTAATCTTTATACTAAATACAAGAAATTGCTTTTTGTCATTTATTTCAGCGGAATATTTAAAAATTAAATACTTGGTAAAATTTTACTTCTTTTAATTATAAGGCGATTTTTTCCTCCCATTTCTGTAAAGTAATTTGATAGGGGACGTGACGTTACTATTGAACAGTTATAGTGCGTACACACGAAATGTTTGAGATGCGTAAAAACCTCTTCCGAAAGTCATATATAAATGTTAGAGAGGTCACAACTCCACATCTTTTGCCAAAGATGCCTTTATTCTTTCAATAATAGGGCGAATATAGTTTAACAGAAAAATACTTAAAACATGGGTTCAAACCATTCGCGGCAAGTGAATAAAATAAAACATTTGTATATGAAAGGAGTTCAATAGAAAAAAAGTATATTAAAATGACATTCAAATCTTCCGTAAATCTTATATATTACGGAATATACGTATAAATTGTAATATATGTATTTCTATTACGGAAATCTTGAAAACAAAGCGACAAA
>NNCF01126988.1:370436-388657 GCA_002313205.1 Laupala kohalensis | reverse complement strand
TATATATATATATATATATATATATATATATATATATTGGACTGACGTTGTTGCCGTCGCCTACGTGACATGATGGCGAATGCCGAAATGCCTGGTCCTATTTGTGAATGATGTTTACGTCGCACGCTCAAATCGCCGAAGTTGAGCCGACCTTCGACGTATTTCGACGTCGATATCGAGTCGAAGAGCGACGTCGAAACGACTTCGTTATCTGACGTCGAGACGACTCAGT
This sequence comes from Laupala kohalensis, assembly GCA_002313205.1. Classification (NCBI taxonomy): domain Eukaryota; kingdom Metazoa; phylum Arthropoda; class Insecta; order Orthoptera; family Trigonidiidae; genus Laupala; species Laupala kohalensis. The sequence goes on along the minus strand of NNCF01126988.1, from coordinate 388,425 downwards.
CGGAATCATATTCGCTATTTCGCAGTTTCATTTTTCACTGCCTTCTGGTAGTGGAAGTTGGAACTCTACTTGGGTGCATTTTTCGCTAGGAATTAATTTCGTCTAGAACATTCTCTCTTTTACTTGTTTACGGTGTGCTATACTTAGCATACAATAAAAACAGCATTTTTCACCATGTTGCAGTAGCTCAGTGGTAGTGTGCTCGCCTTTAGATACAAAGGACCCTGGATCAAAACACTCCGTTGTCGTACGCGGAAGACGGAGGTAGTGATAGGAATGTGTGTTACAAGCCCCATAGAATATGATTCAACAAGGTATATGGCTAATATCAATGAATAGTATCCACAAAAGTTGTAATAAAAATGGTAATTCAAGATTGTCAAGAAAGTCGTGTTATATGAGTTGACAAGTTATGACGTCGAAGAAGTGTTTTTTTTACGACGATTACATTTTTAAAATTCTTTCTTTTTTTCTTTTTTTTTCAATTTGAATGTGTGTGGACTCTATACTAAGAACTTCTTTAACTGGAGTCGTTGTGTCGTATCCTTCGTGTTCTTCTCCTTGTTCGTGCACTTCATGTAATTAGATGGGTAATTAGCTGTGTGGCTTGTATTGAGTGGTGATTTTAATTATGTGTGTATCTTGAGTTGATGATATACCCCTCTGACACTCAGCAGGACGAATCCATCTCCTTGGATCCTCCTTGGACTTCGCGCCTTGCTGAGTGACCTTTTTCCTATCCTCGTGGAGGAAGGTGGGGTCTACTGTCTATAGCTTTGGATGATGCATTTCATATCCTTCTTGTTCTTGTGGTGTGGGGTTTTTCNACGATTACATTTTTAAAATTCTTTCTTTTTTTCTTTTTTTTTCAATTTGAATGTGTGTGGACTCTATACTAAGAACTTCTTTAACTGGAGTCGTTGTGTCGTATCCTTCGTGTTCTTCTCCTTGTTCGTGCACTTCATGTAATTAGATGGGTAATTAGCTGTGTGGCTTCTTTTGTGTGTGTGACTTGTATTGAGTGGTGATTTTAATTATGTGTGTATCTTGAGTTGATGATATACCCCTCTGACACTCAGCAGGACGAATCCATCTCCTTGGATCCTCCTTGGACTTCGCCCCTTTGCTGAGTGCCCTTTTTCCTATTCCTCGTGGAGGAAGGTGGGGTCTACTGTCTATAGCTTTGGATGATGCATTTCATATCCTTCTTCTTCTTGTGGTGTGGGTTTTTTTTCTTCTTTCATTCTTTCGTTGTAGTCTCTTCGTTGTTTTTGTTCCAAGTTGGGTTTGTTGTTGTCAAATTTGGGGGTTTTAGGTGGCTGGTTTTAGCATGATTGTATGGTTTGTATTACTGTCTCTTATTTGTGATTTCTGATGTCGAGGTTAGGGAATTATCATAGTATTGTCTCATCTCTATCCAGTTAGGTTTGTCTCGTCTTATAAGTTTTTATCTTAGTTCCGTCTGGAATTTTTTTTTTTTACGACGTCGCGAAGACGCCGTTCTCCGACGGTGACTCGAGCGGACGTGTTGACAACGTCTTCACGACTTTGTAACGACATCGTTTCGACTCGAAATTTCTACGTGGGGTGTTTTCTTTTCTGCTGTCTTCTTTCAATAACTTTAAAACTTTTTTATTTTAACAGTCAGTATAAACAGTCCTTTTTCCTACCGTCTAACATTGGGGACGCCCACGCTCTATGAACTTCTATTATCTTCATTTTAATTTGGTAAAAAGTGACATCGAAAGCAGTGGTTTGGTGGTATCGTCTTAGCCTCCATGATATCGCTGAGTGGTAATGAAAGTAGATGAGGTTTTCAACTGGGGACTCCTTCACCTTTTCCAGACAAATATCGGCTTGGAACCATTAATTCCCTCACCCAAGTCACGGTCAGGCCTCGTGACCTCCAGGCATCATTGTATGAACCTCGTCATAAACCATAATATGAAAATTAACTCCTCTTCCCTTGTCTGTAGGGGGTCGGAGATAAGGGTGATTTGATGCCTCTTTTTGATATGGCGGGGTGCCGTATGTCCTTCCCGACGCACCTCTCTCCGAGGAGGGTGATGAGTCAATGACATGAGGGTGAATGTTGTGGTAGAATGAATGGTAGGAGAAACGGGAGAACCCCGAGGAAACCTTCCTCGAAACCCGCTTCGTCCACCACCGCGAATATTATATGAGTAATTTAAAAATTGAAACGGAGTCCATGACTGAATAAAAGATATTTAGTGTATTATAACTTAAGATGTTAAGATTTTTCATTATTTTATTTTCACTCAATATATTTTATAGAATCTAGATATATTTTCTGACACTTGGCGATGAGGTTTCGGAATGTGTGCATTAGAGCTGATATAATTTGCCAGATATTTGAATTACACATTCCTTCTAGTATGATTCGGATTTTTCTCGTTTTATTAAAGTAGTATCACATTACCAGAGTCACTTGGCGCTTATCCACGTCATGATAAAATGACAGATGTCATTAGTTTTGTGATGAACTGGTGTTAACTTGTATATCGCTTTTGTGTCATATGTGTAAATTAAATTCAACAAACAATCATGTGGGTATTAAGTGATAGTGTTATCAGAGATTTGTACCATCAAATTAAATACGAAAATATTTTATTTCATTTATAAATTTTCCCTGAAGAGATTATCACGTTTTATGAACATTAATTTGGTACATTTGTTGAGATACGAAAAGAATATTAAATTTTTTACACAAAGAATTTTTTCTGAACTTAAGGATGTTTAGATGTGTCGAGATAAACTCTGTTGGGGTTAAGTTTTTATTTTAAAAGGTTCGAAAGATTTCGGATGTCAGTTTTCTATTTAGCACTTCTTAGATGCTCACAGTATAAATAGGGAAGACCTTTACATCATACTTGCCAATTTTCATTAATCAGAATATTACCTGCTGTCCTAAATAGCGAATGAGACTTCTTAAAGTGATTGAAATTATTGTGTTAGAGTGTTCATTAGATGAGTTCGGAATAATTTTTTAAGACTTTGGTTTCCAAAAAGTAGTTTTACATCGATAAAAAATTTGATATATCCTTTAGATAGATAGATATAGAATATATGCGCACTTCGATTAAGAGGAATATCTTCGATACGATTTTCAAATAAACCTATATTTATTATAAGAGTATAGCTAGGAATTTTTTTCTGTTGTAAAACAGGAATTACAACGAAATTTTTTGTAATTTTCATCTTCAACATTTTGAAGTTATTTTACCACAGAGACCCAAAAATTAACATTTAGACTTCAAAATGTTCCGCAATCCATAGACACGTAATCCACCCCCATTTAATATGTGGATGGCCTGCTAGTATCTACGTGGTGCGTGTAATGACCGAAGTATCTTAATTAATCCCCACACTTGTGAGGGTTGTGAAGTGTTTTAGAAATCGCAGCCGCAGAAGAGACGTTGTTCTCTCGCTTGTCCTACGCCCCGCCGCCGCAGCCGCCGCAGCCGCCGCCGCCGCCGCCACCCCCGCCGCCCACCCCAATTGCCTTTGCGACGTCGAGCGATAAAAGCGTCGCGACGCCACCCACGCACTTTTATGAGTCGCCGCATGAGCACGACCGTCCGAAATATTTCGATAACAAGGCAACCGTGGTGGCGGTTAGAGGGTGAAAGGGGAAATGCAAGACGGAAAAGTCAATGAGGGAGTGAGAGTATAAAGGAGGTTGTTGGGTGGAGGAGGAGTGGCGGTAGGCGAGAGCAGAGCCGGAATTTCCGAAAGCCATCGCACTGCGCGTTAAAGCGCTCTGCGACCAGCCCTTATCGCCTGGCGACTCGACACCAGCGCTCCTGGCGGAGTGAACGCGCATTCGCGAGGCACCAGGGCGTGCGTCCACTCAAGAGATCGGCAGAGCAGGAGAGCTCAATCTGCTGGTCATGACGATGGATGCGGACGGTTACGCTGTTATGCTATTATTGTCACTAAAACTACAGTGTACAAGTATATAAGATTTTGTTTGTTTGTATATTTGTTACATATGATCGTGAAAAGTAAAAGTGTTTTCAACTTAGTTTTTTTCTGGATTAAAACCAAACCGCTGAACTTAAAATAAGTGCTAGGTTAAAGTATGATACTTTTTTTTTTATCACAGGGATTTCTTTTGCGAAAGATCCTAAGCTTTTACAAAGCAATAAGGGAGAGAACTTGCAAGATACGTTTCGCTATGGTGAATGTAAAATAATTTTTGCAACACAAGAATAAATACGTTTCATTGATATAGAAATATTATTTTAAGTGTAATAAGTACGGGATAACACATTTATTAATTCTCACGTCATCAAAGCTAAGCCGGGAACTCTTCTAGTAATATCATAAGACGTTTACCCCGATAGATGTTTATGTAATTATCAAGAAGAAAAAATATCCTTGCGCAAAATCATGTCAATATTATTTTACATTAATATACACTTTTCAACTTACTCGTTTTCAGAAATGTAATATTAGTTTTAAACCCCTCTCTTCTATGTATTTATGATAAATAGACGAATGGATTTAATTTTACGAAACGTCACACCCTCGTGTGCATTACGTAGTTCTTTTTCATTTAGATAAAAAATACAAGGAACCTTTCGAAAGTGAAAATAACGAACAAACATCTTCATCACCGTAAAAATGGCTTCATCATCAGTGTTGATGGGCAGTTTTGATTGGAGAAGTTTAGGAGAACTATTTCTTTTCTTCTTCTTCTTGTTGTTCTTCAAATTCTCATAATTTGGAACCAATTTGCTTGATACTCATTATTTGGATCAACTAATAATGACGAAATATTGCTGAAACATATTTGGACACAAAAATGCAGGGATTTTTTAAGCTGTTTTCTGTGTCAGTTGACTATTTAAATAAATGTTATTGACTACATATGACTGTACTTTTGCCACCACTAGTATACAACATTCTTTTCAATTTCTACTCAAACCATTCCCTAAATAATAAACAAGATAAAGAACTGAAATTCTTGAAATGTTCATACATAAGTGGTCCGTCTATTAAATAATTAAACTATCTTTAACAGTTCTACGAGATATACAACGGTTGAAGAGATATAAAATATACAAAGATGTACCAAAGTTGTACGAAGAACATATGTAATGAAAATAAATGGTTCATTATTTTAAAAAAACGTTAAAATCTGCATAAAACCAAGAGGAGGGTAACTTACCACCTCACTGGGAATAAAAGACAGATGTGTTGTCTACTAGTACTATATAAATGAATACTAGTATCCCCTCGCCGATATTCAACTAAACTACCTTATTATATCTCATAAATTTCAATCCATGTGCCTATAACGGTTCTGGTATGTGAATTCAAAGACAATAAGCATAATAATTCTGAGGTCTAGTGTAGATAGAAATATTCACATTGGGAATAATAAGAACACGATTATCAAATATTTAATTAACTATGTATTTTATAAATTATTGTTTAAAGTACAATAAATTGGAGTATTGTTGAAGTCCAAAAAGAAAAAAAATTCATAAAGAAAGAAACATTGTTCTTAAAATTAACTTGAATATTATATCATTGAGTGGGATAACTTTTTTCACCAAAATTAATTTATGAATATTATTGAAGGAACTGTGCTATATAAAGCATTTAACCTTGGATTGAAAAATAATAGGTTTTGTAATTAGTGGTTGAAAAGCTAAGATGGCGATGAACTATTATTATTTTGTGAGTTATGTTGATGAAAAGTAACTAACGTTTGTTAGTTTTTTGCACTCAATATTGTTGTAGTTTTCATTGTGTTGAACTAATTTACAAGGAGATGTAAACAAATAATTAGTCTTTTGATACACCGACTATTAATGCTGTTATTTTTGTTACATTTTATAGGACAGAGAGCATTTTTTTGTAAATTTTTCTATTATCTTTTGTTATTCGTATTTTCATCAATTATCTTATAACTTTTATAATAAGAAAGAAATGAAAAATGTATTTCAAACTAACAAAAAGATGAGAGTTTATGAATCTGTACGCTCTTTCTTCAAATATTAGGTAAGATTGTGAAAGTTCATATTTTGGGCCTCTAAATATTTTAAAAACATTTCATTGTTTGAAACCACAAATATGGATCTTAAAAAATGGATGTTCATAATATTAAAAAAAAAAGAAATTGGCGTATTATGTTTTAAAAATACAAATTTGTTGGTATTTTTTTAATATAACACGTACTGAAGTTTTTAAATTCATATCTTAGGTGTGTACTGAAATGTTAAATCCGCCTCTACCTTAGAGCCCTTGATCGGAATTGATGGGATGGTCCCTTGCTTGCTTCGGGAAAGTAAGTCCTCTACGTGGTCATAAGCAGTTTGTAATTGCCTTTTTGAAAATAAATTTCTTATTTATTTATTTATTTGGAGTAGCTGAAGAAACATGTTTGAATTCTATCTGGAGATGACCTAATAAATCATCCCGTACATGTTCCCGACCGTAGCATAGCAACTTATTTTCACGTCCCTTGAGTTCCTAGGTGCTACTTGAATATGGTCTTAAAACTCACTTGTTGGATGATGGTATTTGAATGCGAGGAAACAAGCAATGTGGATCCTTTTCCTCTCCTAGCTGATACTCGACGGTTGGTTTGCTCATTTGTTGTTGAGATGTGCAATTAATCATTCTTCTTGTTTGCTTCACTCGTAATTTAATCCCGAAGCAATTATTTTTCCCGTTATTGCTTGTTATATCGTGTCCACATCACATGATACATTTCAGGGTAGCTTTATTAATGTCACCACAAAGATGTGGAGAAAAATTTAATAACCAGTTGACGGACAAAAATAGATTTGTTCGTTGCATTATAAATAGATTGTCACAAACTATTCAAAGCTGTTTAAATTACGACGTAGGGATTCAGAAGTGGTACAGGGTGTTTGTCAAAATAGTACATTTTTTTATCAATCGTTTGAACTAGTTATTCTCTGACTTGCATTTATGTCTGATAATTTCATTAAGAAATATTTCCAGATTTAATCAGGTGCCAGGATATATTTTTAATAGCCTCACCACTTTAAAAAAATCTAGATCTCTTTTTCGTTTTCAGCTTTTTCTTTACGCAGAAAATATTGTCAATATTCGATTTTGAAATTTCGAATTTTGAATCATATCTTAGTTGAATAATAAAATAGAATAAATTAAGATAAGTTCATTGAAACTTAGATAAACTGACTGTCCGATTTTTCTTTGAAAATATTTAGAAAGAAATCGTTTTTAATAATTAGAAACTTTAACGTTCTTTTGTAGACGTATAATTGTATTTTACTTACAACGTTTATTTCAAAGGGTTAGCGACATCAATAACGCCAATTCATTTGCATGGATACATGTTCGTAAAAGATTATAATTTAATAACATAATGCCGATAGACGTAAATTAAAGTACTGTATGTAATAGCAATGCTTCAGAGTTTACACTGAAGTCAGGGGAAGTAAAATTAAAGACACAGATGATACGTTCATAATACGACGCTATGTTGATGGTATGATGTTACATGATTGCATTACGGTGTCATGAATATAATGAATTTATTTGTTAAAGAAATATCTTTATTTGGAAAGTTTAAGTATCTCATGATCTTTACGGGATAAACAACCGCTACGAATGCTGACATATATAGGTTAAACATTAATACAACCAACAAAAAAAACTCGTGGACAAGGCCGAGTTGGTTCATCAAGTAGTACACTTGCTAGAATACAACAGATAAATAATTGCGAAACATCCTTCATTCAGAGAAACTAACATAGAAATTAAAACAAATAATGCATCAAAGTTTTTACTGTAGAATATTTTCCGATAAAGTCTCATCACTACACTTTACTTTCAAAATACATCTCTTGAATATACTTCTAGGGACAATACCATTTCTAAATAGCCGTCATTAATTTTTTCATATCAACACTTTGTCACGCCACCTGTAAGTGAGTTTTATCCCTATGGGGCTGAATTCCGTTTTATTGTCATCGGAAGTTTCACTATTCACCTCATCGTCTACAAAGTATGGATATTCGTCACCATTACCTTTTCTTTTTTATCATTCTTACTTATCATCCCCTTTTCATGCCACCCTTGGAGATTTTACCCCTCGAAGGATAACATTGAAGACTGCAAATAACTTCTTATTTTGATCGTAAACCGCAAAATTTTAAGGAACTAACATTATGAATTTTGGGGTGGAAATGGGAGATGGGTTGGTCAACAGGAATCTACCTCTAGTTTTGAAGTTCAAGTACGCAAAATTTCATCACGGCGACAATATCTTTACGTTATGATGTTACAGACAGTTTCTTCTATAACATAGATCATAATACGCTAGTATTCCACTGCTTTTGTTTTACAGTGAATAAATGATATAATTCAACTTTTGACGAGTAAATTCTGATTGAAATTTGTAATTGTTAAAACTTTTATTTCAGGAATACAATAATATTGTTTTCTCATTCGCTATTTCCAGGAAAAAATATTCCAATCACACCTATCCGGAGATAATTATTTCGAGTATATTCTGATTATTCTGAAATTAGCATCCGTTGAAGCTTTTAAAACATGAATATGATACTTTGTTTTTCACTTCCGCAACTTTCAGGTATTAAAATTATTCCGACAACAATTATTAGCGAGATGAGAGAATTACAACAAAGTATTCTGTTACGAACATACACAGAATCACAAATATAGAAATCTCGTGTGTCGGGGAGTTATTCATGCTTGATTGGTATTAATACTTAAATGTAACAATTGTGTTCAAGAATGAATTCCCCACAAAATATTATTAGATTAGAGAATGTAAAACTAAATGCACTATAAGAAATTATGTACACGTAGATTCAATTTAATGTGCGACTGAGAACGAAAAACGTACATAACAAGGTACATGAAATAATATACAAGTTCATTCTGTCATAGGTCTCCTAGCGATGATTGAAATAGTTTAATGAGTTTAAAACAATTCCTAATAGGACATAAATCAATGTAGATTACTCACGTGCAGTACATATATAAAGTCCGTGAAGATCTGAGAAAGTCACTGAATAATAACTCTTGGCTCGAATAATAAATTGGCGAGTAAATAGTTCTGACACCGTGTTGAACTTAGAATTGATTTTAAACGTTGATAGTGTACGTGGGCATTGAGAACCCATACTAGTACGCCATGTCACTCGCGTTAGGAAGAGCGGTAGACTGATGTCACTCGTAGTAAAGTGCGCAGTAGGCTGATGTCACTCGTAGTGAAGCGCGCAATAGACTGATATTCTAGTTTCTAAATCAACAAGTCCCGTTGCTAGGTTCTAACAGTTGACCAGGTTTCCTTGTAATGATGGGAGTCAAGTTCGTGGGTGTTGGCTTTGGTGACTATTAGTGAATGTCACTATGTGAGGTGACGCTACACATATATAATACAAATTGTATTGTATTGCTTCATATTATTTTTAAAATTCATCATATCATCAAATTACTCACTTCACGGTATTATGGCTTCACAGAACATTGAATTACACAATAGGTAGACAATACTGAGTTCTGTACGCGATAATTGTTATACCTAATTATACTTATTCATCCAGTTTAGAATATGTCCTTAGTAAACTGTGAGATGTTTTATAAATATGGCCAGTCTACAACGATAAATCAATACTATTTTATTGTCACTTAGAAGCGCATTTCTTTCTAGGTGTTAACAACGGAAACATCTTTTGCATAACGCTTGGAATAATATTTTAACGAACATGATATTTTAACGGACATCAATCATTCTTTTGCGTTTTTACAAAAATAAACTGTTTATAGCTTAGTTTGATCAAAAATTAATTTTTATTTTCAAATAAAATATAGAATTTGCAATTATGAGAATATGTGAATTTTATAATCTGTACATTATTAAATAAAGATACACGTTTCCATTTCTCGTATGTTTTTTTTTTCATTTTATCATATTATAGCTTAAGAGAACAGCATATGTCAAGTATAAAGTTGTATCTTTTGACACAGAACAGATTAAATCAGCAGAAGCTCACCACGAGTGAATTGGATTCTGGGAAGTTCATATTCCATTGCTTTGGAAAACATGGATACGGCGTTTCCGTTTCGACAAAGAAAACATTCCACCAATAGCATTCCTGTAATAAAAAGGCCAAATCCGAGCAGCGTACGAGAATTGATTTTACGTAGAAAATATTCAAATTGAAATCAACAGAGTTGCAAAGTAAAATTGTATTACATAGTATTTAAAGAGTTAACATTTTAATAACTCAAAATACGAAGTTGTGTTTATAATTTTGTTTAGAAAACGTCCTCTGACTACTGACATAGGTAAATTTTGTGTGTCGTCTCTCGGTTTGACTAAGTGTTTTGCCATTTGGGTTTGGCTGAATTTCGTAGCCTTCTGAAGGGTTTTCAGTGGGATTTAATATCTTTTCGAAAAGTAGTACGTTGTATATTTAGTATCCCTAAATATTTTGAATTAATAAAATTTCTGTATTGTATGGTTACATCATACTCTCAAACCATCATATAATTATAAAGTAAAGGTAGAATTATACGAATTATACGAACAGTATAAAAATATCGGGAAGAAATGCGTGAAAACGCTCTTAAATGACGTGAATACAAAAGTATGTATTTCCTTAGAACTACTGAGTTAAGAAATGATTTACATAACCTATCGCATTAGAATTTTGGTTGATAATTATGCTCTTAGTTTTGAAACCAGATAATTTTTAGCAAATAACAAAAAAATGTGAAATTTATTGTTAAACCATGAGCCAATAATAAGTCCACATTGCGAGCTATTTGCCTTTTATTGAATTATTATATTAAAATCATCCCTTAAAGCGTCAAGAATCGAAAATNGCTTTCTATCCCTATTTACTTTAAAATTCCTGATGTTTGGTTTTCCTTTGTTGCCATCTTTGTTTTTAGAATTTTTTGTTGTTTATTTTTGTAGAAAAGAGTAAAAGTGAACGTTTTAAATTTTACTGAACAAACTTTCACCAATATGATTTACTTTTTGTGTTTATTTTTTTCTGAAACTAGTTTTGTTGGAAATATTGGTATTTCATACACTGAGAATATGCTATGCCAATTCATTGTTCACTTAATCAGAAAATCATGTTTTCGCATAATCCAGATTTTTCTCAAACGATAATTATTCATCGTCTATGAATGACATGTGTTGATGTTCTATGCGTTATATGAAGCATTGATTTTAATTAATTTTTGGAATAGGATTCTTGAGAATAGTCTTTGAAAGAAACACAACCGTATACATCTTTCGTTCTATACTCCTCACTCGCAACTTGAAGAAGTACACCGGTTTCTTTGTTGTATTCTTCCGTTTACCCTCCCCCCTCCCCCTCTACCATCCCCTCCACCACCCGCGTCTACACCACAAAAGACTCCCTAGTGAGCCAGGGCCGCTACGCTGAATGAACTTCGTATTCAAGGAATTCCTCGGTGCTAATTAACTCAGTTGCCACCAGAGAAACCTCTGACTGGTCAGAGACGCTGCAGCGATTGTGCGCACGACGCTGCTCTCTTATCTTGAAGCGCCGGAGCATACGCTGCGGACAACATGGGTATTAAACTGTGCAAATGAGGAGCGGACTTTTATCTCATGCAAAAAAAGGGGGGAAATAGCGAAGAATATTGCAAAGGGATCGCCTGCCCTCGTTAAATTAAATCGTACGGAATGTATTAATTGCTAGAGCAATCAAACACACAACTATAATTCGTAAAATAGGAAACAAAAATATTTGTCAATTTGTTTTAGAAAAAAAAAACACGATTTGAGATTCAAAACCTCCAACCTTGAAGTTCTCTGGGATAGTTCATCCTCGTCTGACAAGGGACCTTTCAACAAGTGCAGGTCGAAAGTGTTCCTGATTCTTTTTTTTACTGAAACATATTAACTATTTATATGTCCTGTCAAAGTGTTAGCGACGATGGCACACTGGAAGGCACTGAAACCAAATTCGAGAAGTTTACCAATTTTTGGCTTCTTCTTTCCTCTCATACTTTGGACAATCACGGGGAAAGACAACCCTGTCCTCTACCGGCCGAAACTGTTGCTGTAATAGAAGGTCACCGACTGCTACTACAAACTGCATCGTGTGCCGAGACATCACGTCATTATCCTTAACCGATATGAAACTCGTTAATAAAAGAAAACACCAATATCTGTAGCATCTTGTATACATTTGTGAGACCTTAATTGTAATTTTTTATTGCTTTGTTTCTTATTAAAATATTGAAACAAGTTTTGCTTTTATTTTATTATTTAAAGTAGTATCTTACTGCAACACAAGAAAAGTGTGGTAAGCAATACCAAACATATTGTGTTAATTCGCTTTAATATATATTAACACCCTCCTAAATACCTGAAGTTTTTATGCTTTTCCATATTTTTTAGATATTTGCATTTCTTTTTAAAATGATTTATATTGAGAGATGTTTTGTTGTGAATAAAGAAATAAAAACTAAACAATATTTCAAATAGTATTTCAACGTTCATACTCTAAACAAATAGTAAGAATTGTATTGAAATATGTTCTTTCAATAAACGTCAAGTAACGCGGCTAGATTAAAATACATACCTTTATATTGATGATTAAAATTTTGTGTTTCTATTAAATATGTTTGTTTAATTATATTATTTATTAAATAAGTTTTTGAAAACATTGATTAAACTGATTTCTTTGGCAAAATTGGAAATCACGTTTTGTTATTGCGTTGGTTAGATGAATCATTGTGCAAAGTAAATGAATAAATGCATTCGCATTGCACGTTTCTGCCTATTTCACGTTCCGCATAAAAATATCATTTGCTGCAGAATAAAAATTGTAGATTATTACGTTATCATCATCTTTTCACATACGTGGAATTCAGTAAATGTTTTGCATCTTGTCATTGCACACTACGAGGGACGTGGTGTACAATCAACGCATGAAAATTATTTGCAAGATATTCTTATATTCTTGATACACATCTTTGATGAGCATGGGAATGATGTAGTCAGTTTTCCGAAACTAAAGAAAAACTTGGCGTCTTTGATAGTGAGTGTGAAGGGGAGACAGATATTCTGTTATGAATATCAAACGAATCCACAAGCACACATCGAGTGTATGCCAAGTCACCAAAAAGGAACTAAATGTATCGTTCCTTTAGAAAATCGACAAAATGTGGTCTAATTCTGACTGAATGAAGGTAGCAAAAAGCGTTTATGTTTGAGTACAGTGCAAAACAAATACCGTTTCGTGAAATCAGAGCGCGAACTGTAGAGATGGAAAAAAGAAATTGAATCAACCGCCAAATGCCCCAAAACTACTGAAAGCAGTAATTTACTGAATAACAGACTTTACCAGCAGCTTTCTCAAGCTAGAGAGAGACGCTGCATAGTAAGTGAAGAAGATTTAAGAAAATGGGCTCTGTCATTAGCTCAAAGCCTATAGATAAATGACTTCCTGGTTTTACCAAGCTGGATATATCGTTTCAAAAGGAGTCATAAAATTGGCAGTAGGAAAATTACTAAATTTACTTTTGAGAAACATTTGCAAAAGGTGAGTTAATCTGCAACTTTCTTGAATTTGCGAAAGAACAAATTAAACATTTCAATGAAATAGGAGTGTACAATGCAGATCAGTCTGGATTTGAAAAAGAAATGCGTTCTCGACGAACGGTTTATTTGAGAGGGAAAAAACTAACGGTGTTTCACCCAGTCGATCTCGGCATTAACTCATACTTACATTATCACGACTGCCATAAGTATGGATGGCATTAACTCTTCATCCGAAGTTGTACATATGCCTTCAAGAACCTACTGGTAAAATAGGAAACATTATTCACGGCACGTAACATTTTAACAGACGTGTCGAAATCGGGCAAAATGGGGAAGAAGAATACGGAAACTTTCATCAAGAATGCTTTCTTGCCTTACTGTGAGAGCAAGTCCTTGCTATTGCTCGATTCCTTGTCACGAGATATCAACATTGGTGGTCTGGAATCGAAACATGAATAAACGGTTGAAATTTTAAAGTTGCCTCCCGGTACAACAAGTCAAATTAAACCCCCTTGACAGAGAGTTATTTCGGCAAAGGAAGAAACTGTATAGAAAAGTTACTGACGAAATTATTGGTGAAAATGACGTTGGATATAAAGTAGTCCAGCGAAACAGTATTCATAAGTTGCAATCTTTTATTCACAATCAGTTTTCTTCCCCAAGATTCAGAAATATGATCAAGTATTCCTGGTTTTCTGCACAATGGACAGATAAACGTCCCGAGGAGTTTCTTACACCAGCGCAATATTGCATGAACATTTCACGTAGCATTTGTGACGAGCAAGGCTGCGAAATATCTTTGTTCATTCGATGTGCGTGGTGTAAGATGAATTTGTGTCTTGAATACTCTGTTAATACAGGGCATGTTTGTAAAAAGTTTTGTAGAATAAATTGCTTAAATATAAGAAATATACTTCTTTCTGTATTGAAATGTTTCAGATGTGCAAGGAATACACTATTTCTACAGGAAAATTCACGGGTAAAGATATCCTAGAAATCCATATTAACACGCTTTAATAATATATAAAAACTGGTGAATATTTTGTGGTACATGTTAATATACTCCTGTTTTATCTGTTAAAAATTAAAAAGTGAAATAAATTGTGATACATTATTCAAATAAAATTACATACAATTATAGATCTAACATTTTACTTTAATTCACCTACAAATAGAGAGAAAAGAAATTTGAACATTAATAACGTAGGTAGGTCAACCTGCTGAATTTTACTATTTGACTCGTCTGAATCAGCTCCTACTTTTCTTAAATGCGCGGGTAACAGCATTGTTTTTTTTTGCATTTGCGTTTCTTCCTTGAACGAAGGAATGGGACGAATCAAAGTCCAGCCACGTGATTCGGCTGTCGCGGGTTGGTAGTTCAGAGTTGTACGAGACCCACAAAAATTGCTCTTCTCCGTGAAAAAGAAATCGGTTTTTCCTATTTTTTTCAGTGCCTTCCAGTGTGCCATCGTCGCTAATATTTTGACAGGACATATAAATAGCCAACGTGTTTTAGTACAAAAAAATCAGGACTATTTTCGACCTGCGCTTATTAAAAGGTCCCTTATTAGTGAAGACAAATTTAATGCTTATGTACAAAAAGTGTTATGTTAATTAATCGGTGAGATATAGTAAAAAGACACATTTCAGTCTTATTTATCTGAAATTAGAATTTTGAAACATCCTTGGCAAGTTAAACTATATACAATAGATAAGCAACACCCTGTCTAGTTTAAAGTTTGTATATTACTTTTTTCTCGCTGCTTTGATACGAGTCAGTCAATCTGAACGACGTACCAAACATCTTCACTCCTTTCCACCAATTTGACATTGAAATAACAAAAATTCTTGAAATTGACGTTGAGATATTTGCATTGAAGAACCGTGAGCGGAGCGAGATGCAGTCTACAACCGCTTCTCTTAGTGCCGAGGCTAAGAAATCCTCCGCAAACCCCTTGGGCACCTTCAAACGCTAGTGGGACAGTTAGACTTTTTGACTCTGCTTTTATTCCACGCAGATGGCATCTCCAGACCTCCTGGTGGCGATGTACGGAACCAAACGCTATCCCCATATCCCGTACGTCTTGGACACGCTCCTCGACGGCATGAGGTTCATCGTCCCGTTCACGGTGATGTTGGCCTTCATCTATACTGCGTTGGTCGTCACCAAGAATGTCACTCGCGAGAAGGAGACGCAAATGAGGGTGAGTTAAAGCATGGCTTCCTACAATTACCGGACTGGAGTCTAAAGCTTGACAACATCGGTCTCGTAGGTCGACCGACCGGCCAAAGAGAGGTTAAAGAAATTTAGCGTGACCACAATGAGTAAATAATGACTTTAAGTTCAGAATCATTTTACACGAAGAATATGAATACGTAAACAATCCATTCGCTGAAATCAAGTTAACGCATTTAACCAACCGTTGCCACGTAATGCATGTTCCAGCATTAGGTAATTGCAGGAAGTCATAGTTGAAGCGTCGTGCTCTTTGACTCAATAAAGCCCATGGTGGAAGAAGGGGAAGTAGATGGAATGACCGTCTCTGGTGTATGTTCATTTTGGCATAATATCTCTGACAACCGCCAGATGTTGTGTGAGTAGAAGAACGTCCCTACGATTGTCACTTGAAACAAAAGGTGATCGTACACGATTAATATATGGCTTTCATTTCTTTTCTTTCACTATATTGATTTTAAAAATATCCATAATTCCAATTACCATGTTTGTACATTAGTACGGGTTTAGAAAACTGTATCAAACGGTTTTCAGTTCTTCTGCTAATACGACATCTGGAAAATCTTATGCGGCAGTTCCTGGTACTATGCCATGATAATCTCATAGCGAATCCGAGGATCATCTGGGCTTCGGCTCACATCTTCTTTCAGCATATCAAAGTCCTATATGAGTAAATGACAGACAAAGGTGTCCGTTACTTTTGGTGGCAATTTCCTCTCATCCACTTTTTTCTACAGTTCACCCTCGAAACCGACCTTGAAAGGGTTTTGCATCATGATACAATACGTAAACAAATCTCCATTTTATCTCCACGGTGAGACAAAAAATGAAATATTTCATCATGGACAAAATACATTCCAAAAATTCTTTTTACACTTTAAACTTTATTACTTGTCAATTGTATAATGACTGTACTGAGCTTTTTCTTCTGCAGGAATTGATGAAGATTATGGGTTTACCTGGCGTCCTGCACTGGACTACATGGTTTATCACGATAATGTGCATTCTGACGATAACATGCCTTCTTATTGGCCTTGTATTTAAAATAAATTGGGTACCAAACAATGGTATATTTAATCGTGCTAATTATACTGTTATTGTAGCATTTTTCATGGTATATGTGGTTTCTATTATTTGCTTCTGTTTCATGATATCGTCATTTTTTACTTATGGTACGTATTTCCTTTTTAATAGTAATACTCATAATAGTAAATGTATCTCCTGCGGAAGAAACCAATAGTTCTTTTGATGTTTTACAGCACATAAGGCGTCGGTGGTGGCGGGACTTACGTTCTTCATATTTTACCTTCCTCATTTGTTTATGCTCGGAGCGGATAAGGAATATCCCATGTGGGGCAAAATCTTGTTATCACTTTTCATGAATGTGGCCATGGCACTGAGCATGGAGTTATTTCTTTATGGCCAGTCGAATGGTACGTTGCCGCGCATCACCGCCTTACATCAAAGAATAGCAAACACGCGCTTATATTCATGTATTGTTCCTCAGGTAAAGGCTTGAAATGGGTGAACACTTGCCTTCCACCTAAGCACGGCATGCCATTGACGCTTTGTCATACTATAATGATGCTCTTGTTGGACGCTGTAATTTATTTGTTGATTTGTTTGTACGTAGAATCAATATACCCTGGATCGTATGGAGTTCCCAAACCAATAGACTTCTTTTTTCGGGTAAGCATGTTTTCCACGATACGATTTCTTGTCGCTCCTACCTCAAGGCGACGTTTGGTGAGTCTGAAATTGCGGGTCACGTGGATGTATTGCTAGCTACTTTACCCAGTGTCGTCATATAGTGTTAGCCTTTTCGAGATCTTTGTCATATTGACTTGGGCCGTCAACCGAACAGAACAGTAGAGTAGGACTGGTGGGTAGAGCTGTGAGGGACAGGAAAAGGTGCGGTGTTGCCACTCTGCTGTCTGACACGCTCAATCGGGTAAACCGTTGCGAGAAATTCGACAACGCGGATCCGTTACTACAAGAACCGCTCTTATCTTATTGGTGGAGACCCGTGATGTATGTAAGGGTGAAGATAACCTTCACCACAGAAATTGAAAATGACAGTATAACACTCAATTTCCAATTTCCTATATATATTCCAATTTCCTATTAAAAATTAAATTGGGATATATATATATATATATATATAT
>NNCF01126988.1:327520-370124 GCA_002313205.1 Laupala kohalensis | reverse complement strand
TATTTCAACAAAAAAATTACACTTCTTTCGATGCTGTTTTACTCAATTATTGTGTACTTTCATGTTATGTTTTTATTATTGTCATTTTCATGTATATATCCCAATTTAATTTTTAATGTTAGACCATACGAGTTTCTGTCACGCGCATGTAGTTATGTACATTGCCACCATTGAAGGTTTTAATCGTACGTACTGAAAAAGTTAAATTTTCTGGACCGGTGGTCACCACTGAGAAGATGGCACCATTTCACTTAATAATAATGCACAAAAGTAACAGTGCAATACATTTTAAATATTATATAAAGTCATAAATATTCAAAAATGCGTGGTTCGATAAAGAAAAATTGCAATTACATAGTCAAAATTGAAAATTTTTTGTGAAGTAAACTATGAGTTTGCATTTTGAAGACCCTACAAGACATACTATGAAGAATTCAATCCGTGATTAAAATCCTCTTGATGGCATTGCACTTTGCTCGCTTCTAAACGAGGCGAAGGCAGGGAGGGGATGATGCCACTGGATGAAACCATTTTTCATCTTCATTCTGACCATCTGAAAAGGAAAAATAAAATAAAATTCTAGCTAAATTCGCGCGATTGAATCGAGTGTAACTAATATTCTTTATGACAATATAATCGCTCACTTTTATTTAGTAATCCTACTTTATTGGCGTGAATAATATGACAGACACTTCTTTCCCCCATATCTGCTAGTTGTAGTCGATTTTCACTAGGTTTCATGGTAAGCATTTTCCACGTTAGCAGGAAATCAGAACAGTTATGAATAGTATGTGATAATGCTCAATGGAGCATTAAAATTTAATCGTATTTCAATCAAAACTCACAATCAATGAGATTATCTAACCAATGACGTTTTTATTTGTTGTTATTGTTTTCGTCCACACACGTATCGAGGTCGAACCGTTTAGCTCGAAGGCACACGATGTAAGGAGAGGCATGTCACATTAGCAGCGTGATCGGGCACGCCAGACTACTGAGTGAAGTTACGACTTTTCTGGATGAATCCTGCCCATCATGGTGGACAGGTGTGCGTTAAAAATCGCGTATTTTTTTATGTTAAAAGTTAANAGAGGCATGTCACATTAGCAGCGTGATCGGGCACGCCAGACTACTGAGTGAAGTTACGACTTTTCTGGATGAATCCTGCCCATCATGGTGGACAGGTGTGCGTTAAAAACCGCGTATTTTTTATGTTATCTCAAAAGTTAAATTAAAAGATGAAACTATGGGAAATCGGCAACCCTCTTGTAATACATTGCAGTAAAGTCGTCATTTATGGGATTTGTTACATCCAATTACGCTGAAAGCGATCGCTAATTTTGTGGAACATTGAGCGTTAATTCAGCTGATTACCCGGTGTAACCCGGGGTTTTTATTAGACTAATATTCTTTTACCCAGGAAAAAAGAAAATCTGTCCATATTGTAAGATCAAAACACTTTTGCTTACTGGTTTTTAAAACCACACACAACATCCAAATTTTTAAAATTCAATTTATACAAATTTAATACGAAACTACTCTCGCCGGTCATTTTCGAGGCACGACCCCGCTTCACCGTTTAGAGACGGTTTTTATCATTGTTAAATGCTCAAAACAAATAATTTCTTAAATTAATTTTTTTCCTTCTTAAATTACTCTCTTAAATTGAAGTATTTTAACTTTTTTATTTTTGATGGCATTTTATCGATAATTTNAGACGGTTTTTATCATTGTTAAATGCTCAAAACAAATAATTTCTTAAATTAATTTTTTTCCTTCTTAAATTACTCTCTTAAATTGAAGGATTTTAACTTCTTTATTTTTGATGGCATTTTATCGATAATTTAGGTTAATTTTTGTAGATAGTATCGCGGACTTTTCTGTTAAACTCTTTGAGGCAAACAATATTGCCATTCATAGTTATCACCTCTCTCTAACCGTTTAGGCAACGTTCGCTAATATAACTCTCTTTTCATTGACATTTATTGTCAAATACCATTTCTATCATTCTTATCACACAATTTAAAATAAAATTTAGTATGTTTATCCTGGACATCTAAACTATCTCCTTGATAAATTTCATCACGATCGGTTCAGTGGTTTAGTCATGATTAAGTAGCAAGCAGACAGACACACTTTCGCGTTACACATATATTAGTATGGATTATTGTGAATTTCGTGTAAAGTTTCGGATATGTCTCACTTAAACGATATTATCCTCTCCACTTTATTATTTTCAGAGAGGACATTGGATGGGTTACACCATATTCCGTAAATCATCTGATTCTGAAAGGGAATCATTGGGTCCAGATTCAAACTATTTTGAAAAAGATCCTAGGATTCCAGCAGGAATTCGCATACGTCATTTACGGAAGGTATTCTATTAAAAATTTACTTTACTAGACTTTGTAAATTGAAACAGAGCAACAATTGCTTCAAAATGTTGATTCAAATTTACAATATTGCGTCGTGTTTTGAGAAATAAGTTGAAAAATATTTTTGACATATCTCATTAACAAAAGAATGACTAGAACAAAACCGGACTATCAAGTGTAAAATTTTGCGGAACTGTTTTCAAAAAGAAAATTAATAAAGTTCTGTCCACTGAACTCAGCGAACATTAAACGTTTGTAATAAGATGATGTAGCCAAAATCTATTTCGTTCTTCTGTTTTCGAATTGTCTTCTGAACTTCTCCGTTTTTAGTGATCGCATTGAATCAGCTTTTCGTTTTGTTGATCAGATTTAATGTTGCCTCTCATCCTTATTTCAGCCGTGCACTTGTAGCTGTGTTAACTTCTTTTCTAGATCAATAATTTAGTTCGATTTAAGGTGGTAGTAGCACTCCAAGTGTCAGATCATAGAAAAAATATTTTTTTCTTTCTTTAATTGTATTATCATTGTTTTATAACACAATTTTATGAATTACAATGAAAATAAAATGGTTCAATATATCTATCTATCAGTTAAAAGTATGATAATATGCAAGCAAGGCTGCCGAGCGTAACGGTCGCGGTGTCTCATGTGCCACTCCTCGGAAAAACTTACATTTCCTTTGATATGTTTATGTATGGTAACGTTTTAATAAAAGTGATGTATAAATACTAAAGAAAATTTCTTAGATAATAACCAAAATTTCTAACATATGCGTTGTTTAGAAATCAGTCTACTTTTGAAAATAATTATATATATATTTGTTAAGACGTATTCCACTATGAAACATTATTACAATTATTTTATTGAAGGTAGATTGAAATACCATAAACCTGACGACTCTGATGAAATACCATAAATTTTTTTATGAAAACAAAAATCATTATTTACTAGTTGTCGAATAAATTTTGGATATTTCGGGGCTAATATTTGAATAAGATCTTCTGAAAGTTGTAAGGGCTCTAATGCATAGTCTCTGTCCGAACTGTTTTTAATAAATTCCTCGCTCTCCCGGACAATTAAGAAAGTTACTCCACAAAACAGTCGCAAAACTAGAGACCGTTATTCAAATACTGTGTTTCAATTTAAATGTTATAATTAAGGATTTGCAGTTTCTTAATACACTAATTGGTGTTATAATAATTATTTTGATTTAAACATATAGATAACATTATTGTTCGCTTGACTAGCGCCTGGCATGTTTGTACTACCTTAATGGCCGGTTGAGTATTTCTTCTGTTGAAATCAAAATAAATACGTCTAATTCAGTTTATTTATGCCAAGTTAAGACATTTAGTGATTTAATTCTACTTACGCTCGTACAACCGAACATCTTTTCCCGGAAATAGTCACTTCTCATGCACATTTCAAATGTGTTCTCCTCTCTACTGGAACCACATTGTGGGATAACGCTTATTTAATTGATCGAAGGAATTTGCAAATGGGAAAGTGGCCGTACAAGACCTGTCGCTGAGTATGTACGACGGTCAGATCACTGTCCTCCTGGGGCACAATGGCGCTGGAAAGACAACTACCATGTCCATTCTAACCGGTGAGTTGTTGCGTACGGAACATTTGTCGTGCCCTCTAACACTAACAGTATCATTGATTTTGATTTTGTCTTTAGGAATATATACCACAACGAGTGGTAAAGCTCTTATTAATGGATATGACGTCACAGAGAATATTAAAGCAGCTCGCAGAAGCCTGGGAATTTGCCCTCAGGTCAATATTCTCTTTGATGACCTGACTCTCCGGGAGCATCTCTACTTCATTTGTAAGGTGAAGTGTTCCTATTGCATGGAATATTCTTCAATGCTTCTATAAAAGAAGAAATGAAATAGTGGAATCTTGATGACGTCAACTTAGTGGCACGAATTCCACCAAAAACGCATTTTTTAATACCCGTGTGTCTCTCATAACACTCGATGCTACATTTTCCTCCGTAATACATTTACCCAGATACCTCGTTGGCGAGATTTTTTTATATTTCAGTGGAACTAATATTCACAACGCATAATTTTATACCACGAACTCATCCTTCTTAACACGAATGTTTGCTGTATTAATAACCTCAATAAACCTAAAAATAAATCAGTCACTCACGAAAAATCGTCCCGTGTTAAATGTCTTAAACACCAACACCACATTCACTTTCAGTTTTGCCTTCATTATCACGACCCCGCTATTGCAAACACAAAAGATAACTCCCCTTGAGGTTCGCGTTATTAAATTCCCGCTGAAATATGTTTAGGTTCTCGAATAATAAAAAGTGCTTTGTGTTTGAAAGAATTGTGTTTGAAGCGCGTCAAAAAACTACAACATTAATGTCAATGGTCATAGTCTTAAGCATGGAATCCCGAAGACAGCGCCGTGCTGCGGGAAGCAGGGACTTCCACGAAACATTGCTAGTTCACTATATAAATTTCTTCTAACAATTAAGCCCTATTGCTAACAGTTTGAAATTTACCTACATACCATTAACAGCCGTTAGTCTACCAGAAACAAAAAAGAGTTCCTTGAGTGTTTTCGTATTAACATTATTCAAAGACAAAACAGAACGAAAGAGATGATGTGTGTGTTTCCTTAATTCCTTTTCCCTTGTCTCGTAGGGGTTGGAGATGGAGGATGGTATGGTGCTTCTTTTTTACTTTCTCATATACGTAGTATATAGAAAGTTTTGTAATCGTCAAAAAATTCGAAAGCGATATTTCGACGGAAATATCCGTTTAGGTTATCCCTGATTCAGAAAAAACTGGTTTTTGGCATTCCGTCCGTCTGTCTGTCCATCTATGCGCAGCGATTCTGAGTAAACGGATGAATATATTTAATTCGAATTTCGTATTTACGGTAGAATTCACTTATTTTTGATGCACGTGCTCTAATTTTTTTTACTTTTAAACAATGGGTACTCGTTAAAGGACTCTTTTGAATGTTTCTCAAAGACGGTCTCCAACGACTTTGCTTAAATTTTCTGTACGTAAAGTACAATTAGTATGTATTACATCCGTATCAGCGGTATTTTGCTTGAAAGTTTGATATAGACGCAGTAAAATAATATATATCTGCGTAGTTCACTATTTCAAGAAGCTAGAATATTTAACGGTGTAAATGGACCAAGCAGATGTAGAATACACTTTTTGTAAACTGAAATGAAAAATATAATAATGAAAATATAGATAGGAAGACAGAAAACGCACTGCAGATACGAAAATACATCAATTTCTGTAAACAAGGAAATTACATTTACATAACACTTTTACGATATTCATGAGATAGATATGTTGTTATATGTTTTAAAATAATATTCTGAATATTTATTTCACTTTCAAATTTCAAATAAAAGACAGTAATTAGTTCATCTAGTGACTTTGAGCATGAATAGAGCACTGGAAGATGACCAAAATATGAAGGAACACGCCAGAAATGACCCTTTCACTATAAAAATTTTCTCACACTATGCTGCAGACGGAGAAACGTATATGAGAAAGTATGTGCAATGGTTTTGCACCATTAGTTTTTATATGGCTGGGGTTCCGTATGCCCTTCCTGACGCACCTTCCCGAGGCAGATGATGAAAGAATGACTTGAGGATGAATGATGATGAGTGAATGTTGTGGTGGAATGATAGGTAGGGGAAACGGTAGAACCCCGAGGAAACCTGCCGCGATCACCGCTTCGTCCACCACCGCGAATTCTACTTGGATCAGACAGGGTTTGAACCAGCGTCATCCAGACGTAGAGGGGAGTAGGTTTAGGTACTAGGCCACAGGCCACCCCCAAAATAAAAGAGATGGTAAGAGAAAAAAAAGATTGCCGAAATAAAGCAAAACAAATTTAAAAAAAAACACTTTGTTGTCGCATGTTGCAGCTGAAGGGAATGCCAGATAAATTCATCGAAGAGGAGATTGTTAGGTTTGTGGTCAACTTGGATCTTGTTCCCAAGGAGAACAATATGTCGAAGACGCTTTCTGGTGGTATGAAAAGGAAGCTGAATGCTGGAATCGCTTTATGTGGCAACACGAGGGTAAGTGCAAGAGTAAAGTTTGCCCATCCAATGTGTCTTCGAACTCATTCTGTTTGGGCACTGTTACATCAGACCATTAGTAGTGGCCACTGATTGTTTCGCTAAAATGTTTTGTTCCGACGAGTGTGTCCCAAAGTTCATGGCTGTTGCGTTTAGTTTTAGGAAGTGCTTCTCACTGCGTTGGTTGAATGCATGGAGAGAACCACCCTGCGACGTGCTCTCGTTTTATTATATGTTGTGTTTATGTTGACTACTATACATCTTGGTTCTAAATGTTTTCTTTTTCAAATTATTTGCTGTAGTTTTGAACGATAAAATTAATGCATATAATTCACATTTGCCGATTTATTTCATGTTTATCGATAATATTAAAGTATTTCCCCATCACAAATAACTTCTTTTATCTCTCGCAATTTTTGACGACTTATCGATTAAGCAAAATGACAGCGAAAGACAGACCGGAAAGTTCAACACCGTACATAAAATGTGGGTGAATAAAAGTAGTAATAAAACAAAGAAAAGTATACATCTCTTCTACTTAAAAATATGAAAGCAACTCGTCAAAAACTAAACAACAACAAACAAACAAACACCCATCATTACACGAAGCTCTGACAGATTTCACGCACTTTTACGATCTCACGCTGCCGTTTCCATAAATGGACATAACTGAAAAAAGAGGGTAAACCGACAAAAGTAGCAAGAGTTAATTAGATGAATTTGTCATGTAAAATATGAATAAAATGATGAATTAGTCAGACGGAAGTGGAATGACAAACGTACGACTTCGTTCAAAACGCTAAGTTTCGACAGACGAATAAAAAAATGGTTTCTGTCCCCAAGGGGGATTCTAGCAATTTTTACAAGACTTTGAGGTTTAGTTGTCGAGGATTGGGAAAATGACAGATAAGACTTGTTTTTGTGATCAAGGGAATGAAACAGTGTTGTGGGATTGTACACTACATGACGGAGAAAGACAATATTACATTATACCACAAAATAAGAAAGGACAATATGACATGATAAGTAATAAAGAAGACTATACTGATTCCGAAAATAACATTTTGAGACTATGAACGCTGCGCGATGCATTTAAGAATGAGTCGTTATTCAGGTGAGCGTGTCCAGCATTGGACGATGAGACGGTAAACATGAGAAAGGGTGAAATGAGGACGGGATAATTTCGTAAAACTTTCCTTATGGTATGGAGTAGTGGTATTCCGCAGGGCGGTGACCTACCATAAGACTCTCCTTGGTGCGAAGGTGGTGCTGTTGGATGAGCCTTCGTCTGGCATGGACCCAGCAGCCCGTCGAGCATTTTGGGACGTGCTCATCTTGGAGAAGGTAGGTCGCACCAAGTTGCTCTCAACGCACTTCATGGATGAGGCGGATGTGTTGGGGGACCGCGTAGCCATCATGGCCGGAGGCACGCTCAAGTGCAGCGGCTCTCCTTTCTTCTTGAAGAAGCGCTTCGGTGAGGGAATGCGTTTGTATTGCAATGGTTTGTTTGTAGCTTACTTGAAATATGTGTGTTTGTTAGGCATTTTATGAGGAGACTGCACCAGGCTGTGCTTTCGTGGTTTAGCGGGATCCATTGCCATTAGCAAGTTAGTCTCGAAACTTTCATTCATTTTAATCATTACTAATAATTAGTAATATTTTAGAAATTATAAATATATAGCAGAAAATGTTTGTGAAAAAATCGTATAACTATATAAAACAAATTTGCTAATAAGACCTAATATGTTAGTAATTATAAAATGTAGCATACTATTTTTGTCATTTTTTATGGAGACCCATTTCATAATTTTACCTATGTACCCTTTGATCGGAATTGATGGACCCTAGCTTGCCTCCGGAGAGTAGATTAGTTCACTGTCTTCCAAATTTTTTGATCCTAAGCTACTAACGACAATAAACTTGACTGATTTTCTGTTAGTAGGAAAACACAATGTTCTATCATAGACAAAGGCAGAATTCATGTAACAGCACCTCCAATTTTGTGGTGTTAATACTCGACTTTTTTATAAGAAAGACTACTTCTTGCACTCCACCTGAAATAGGTTAATAAGGCATAGAGGTATTTTTCTTTTGACCGCATACCTTTTTATTTACATTTTCATGATTGTTCAAATAAATCAACTTCTCAAAAAACGTCACTTTTAAAAATTCTTTTCCTTCTCAGTGGTCAGAATACGTGATATACTCACGATCATTTCTCTGTGGTGAAGGTGGAGGATACCGTTTGATTATCGAGAAAGGAGAATATTGTGACACGAGTGAGGTCACCGTCCTGCTTAACAGCCACATCCCTCGACTCTTACCCTCGCAAGATGTCGGCACGGAACTCTCCTACCAGTTACCGGAGGATCAAGTGACGAAATTCGAAGCGATGTTTCAAGAACTTGAGTTTGCGAGTCTGCGATTGGACGTACTGAGCTTCGGCGTTGCGCTCACCACTATGGAAGAAGTATTTCTCACGTGAGTGTTTGGAGTCAATTGTTTACTAAAGTGAAAATGTTGTCCCTAAAGAGCCAAACGGATCCAAACGGATTTGCGAAGAAAATAAAGTGTGCATTCTTGGACTCTGCGCGAGTATCGTGCTCCGGCCGGTCCGACCTCCGGGATAGACTCTGTACTCATTTTACTACAGGATGAGTGTGCTTGGGAGTCGATCTGGACGTTGAGACATTGCAAAAATTCCCACGACTCGACTTTGATTCGAACCCTGCCTCCCCAGTCAGCAGAACAATTTACTATTTTTGTAGAAATATCAATATTCCTGTAGCCCTACCTTAAAGCTATCTCTCGCCAGTTGAACAATCAACACTCTGAACAAGTTGAAAGAACAAAAAAAACGAATAATTTTTTTTTTCAGAATGGGCAAAGACGAGGGTGTGGAGAGTCGTGTGAGGAGCCAATCACGGAGAAGTACGATCCCTGGGACTGATTGTAAGTCGCCTCGAATTTTGTCGCAGTTTTACTATTATCGTATGTTACATCCTCCATCGATGTCCAATGAGAATGTTATTTATGTTGCTGTTTGGTAGTTTTGGTATATTATGTTCTTAGAATGTTTATTCCTTAAGGTAGATCTGCCAGTAGATAATTAAATCTATTAAGCGTTTAAAAGTTGTACACATAAATGCAATAATATACGCTAACAATGATTTTGGATTTTAAAACGCTCATTTTAGGCCAGTGAAATTAGATTGAAAAAAATTCCAGTAGTTAAAATTCCTGGAAGCTGCTAATCGTTTTAATACCTTTAGTTGATGCTAACTATAAACAATCTGCATTTGCACAGTCACGAGAGATGGGCATAACGTTGTAGCTGAAAAAACATAATTTTTTTAGGGTTATAAATCACAAACAATAATTAATGAGTATTAAATTCTGTGTCGATTAAGTATCTTACACTTGATATTAGATTCAGAAGTAAAGTCATAATTCACAGCCAAGAAACAACATTTTAGCATTTTTGATGAATTAACTCTTCGTGACTATTCAAACGTCCATAACTCCAAACTTTTTTTTAAAATGAGAAGACTTATAGCACAACCACTATAGATAATTTAATTTTACCTCTTGTAAGCGCCTACATATTCAAAATTTAGGTAAATTTATATGTTGCAATTCATAACATAGCTACCAGTAGCCTACACCAATCCAAATACAGGATGTGGTTGGGAAGGATAGACTAGGTACACCATTAGTTTGAAACGTTGACACAATTATTATTGATCTCATCTCAAACATTTCCATGATATTGCTTCCGGTGTCTGTGTCTATTATCAATTATACAAACATATTTTTTTTGTATCAATTGATTTGTGGTTATTTAATTATATACTCATTGAATAAAGGAAAGATTTTGAGCCGTGCTAATATTGTTAGAACAAGTCTTGCCTTAATTCCTTAATTCTTTTTATTCTGAGAAAATTTTCTGTCGTTCATCGAAAAGTTTTATATGCAAGAATATTTCTCAAAATATACTCACATTACGAAAGAAATTTCTTTTTTTTTCTTTTCTTTTCTTTGAACCTACTATAAAGTTTATTTGGACCTACTCAGAACTTTTCTTTGAATACTATGGTTACATTTTTTTTAAAGTAACAAAAATATTATTTAATTTAGAAAACTGACTAAATGCCGCAAATTTTGTATCGTGTGTCACTTGTATTGATAACCTGATGATATTCGACGAAAAGAAAATGAACGGAAAAACGGGCAAGAGAAAGTTTTCATTTGAGTCTTTTTTCAGTAACCCCTCCCTAGAAACCACAGGCAACAGATAAAAAAATAAATTATGTATGAAATCTGTGACAGTAATTGAAGTGAGTATACCGCGGGACCAAGACATCAGGGAAGAGTTAGTGGAAGACCGGGAACTCTTTATGTACAAATTGCACGCCTTGTTTTTGAAGAAAGCGATTGTGTATTGTCGCAACTGGTTCGTCTTCGCGCTGCACTGTCTCTTCCCAGTCATCTTTCTCGGCTTAGCCTTACTCACAGGACACACTTCAGGCAGCAGCGGCATGACTCTCGTCACGGGCGGATCGAACCAAGGAGCTCAAATGCCTCCGCATGAAATTATGTTACAGGTAAGCGAATGCACACAATGGATGTGATGTCTACTAAGATTCTGATTTTATGGGACAGTCACTTCTTGATCAGCACAACATTCGACATAAGCATAACACATAATGAATTGTCTTCTTGCATTTGGCAAGAAAATGAGAACACATATATTTATATTATGCCGACGTATCGACCTTTATTGAGGTCATCATCTTGATGGCTAAAGTAACTCCTTAGAAACTAACATCACTCCACACGACT
Source organism: Laupala kohalensis (assembly GCA_002313205.1). Taxonomy (NCBI): domain Eukaryota; kingdom Metazoa; phylum Arthropoda; class Insecta; order Orthoptera; family Trigonidiidae; genus Laupala; species Laupala kohalensis. The sequence continues at coordinate 358,823 of NNCF01126988.1, read as the reverse complement.
CACCTTCCTTTCCCTTAACACCTTAGTGTGCATGGCTAACCTATATGGCTAACCTATATGGCTAACCTATGTGGCTAACCTATGTGGCTAACCTACTACACGAGTAGTAGGTTAGTCATGCACACTAAAGTGTTATGGCTAACCCATAACCTTTATTTTAACCTTTATTTTTATGGAAAAACTGGTATATTTTACATTATAATTTATTTCTCTTATTTAATTATCTTTTGTAAATATGTTTATATTAATTGTATATATTCGTGTCCTGACCGTTGGTTTCCCGTGGTTCCCAACGGTGCTCATTTAATCGGTAGTTGCAGCATACTTAAAATATATTTTACAACTAAATAAAACAATATTAAAGATGCACTAAAGGATGCTAAATAATAATAATAATAATAATAATACGATACAAATCACAAGTAAATAAAATTACAATCATTTTAAGTTGAAGACAAAGATTTCCAAAAATTAAAACGGCAACTATCCGTTCAATGAGAGTGAATACCAGGGCATTGTATGCACAGCCCACGGCTCTACTTAAGGGGAATTTTACAGGCGTACAGGCAACAAAAAGCCTCGCCACACATTTGTACATAAATAATATTTGTAAATAAAGCGCCCTATTGAAATTGAAAAATTGAATATGGCTAACCTATGTGGCTAACCTATGTGGCTAACCTATGTGGCTAACCTATATGGCTAACCTACTACACGAGTTGTAGGTTAGCCATGCACACTAAGGTGTTAAGGGAAAGGAGACTAAGGTGTGTGGAGTGATGATGGTTGTATGATTTATGATCACTATGGTCGATAACTCTCATACTCATAATACATATTTACCTCGAGCGTTTCAATCACTATTTTCTAAACATGTCCTTTTCACCAAAAATCTTTCAAAACAGAGTAATTGAAAACTCATAGCGTACGAAAGAGAGAAGCTAAATAACATAGCAAAGTTTTTTCAAATGCCAAAGAAAAAAGAAATCTGCACCCAGACGAGGTGGATTGAATCCTTTTTGTAAGGCGGATTGAAGGTACCACCCAAACAGGGTTAAATTTGGTGTGGCGTTGTGCCACCTTGCTGGCGAGCGTGTGTCTAAATGTAGAGGTATGGAGTCATAGAGAGGTGTCCTGAAATGCTCCTTTCAATGTAACTTGAGCACTCAATTAAAAACAGGTGAATATTTTGTGTTACAAGTTAATATTTTATCTGTCTAGACTACTTTATCTGTCAAAAATTAAGAAGTGCAATAAATTGTGATAAATTATTAAAATAAAATTACATATAATTATATATCTAACATTTTACTTTAATTCTTCTACAAATAGAGAGAAAATAAATTTGAACATTAATAACGTAGTTAGTTCTACTTGCTGAGTTTTACTATTTGACTCGTCTGCATCAGCTCCTCCTTTTCTTAAATGCGCGGGTAACAGCATTGTTTTTTTTTTTTTTGCATTTGCTTTTCTTCCTTGAATGAAGAAATGGGACGAATCAAAGTCCAGCCACTTGATTCGGCTGTCGTGGCTTGGTAGTTCAGGATTGTACAAGACCCACAAAAATTGCTCTTCGCCGTGCAAAAAGAATCGTTTTTTTCAGTGCCTTTCAGTGTGCCATCGTCGCTAACATTTTGACAGGACATATAAATAACCTACATGTTTCAGTACAAAAAAAATCAGGTCCACTTTCGACCTGCGCTAGTTGTAAGGTCCTTTGTGAGTAAAGGTCGGACAGGGGCAATACGCGTCTCCGTTCTGTAATACGCTCGTGTCTGGCGGGTTGCATATGTAATCCCTGGCGTAAATGTATGGGCGCCAGTGACGCCGCCATTATGAATAATATCCCAGAGAAATAATGTGGTCGTAAACAAGCCTCAATATGCGGACTTTGGGAAATCAGAGATTTCATGGTAGACGGAAGACACGGACAAGAAACTTAGGTACGTTCAGAACTAAGAAGTATTTGGTAGATAGAAAATGCTTTAAATAATAGAAGCAATGCTGTGAAAAAGGGAAATACAGTATAAAATTATAATTCTCTTTATAATTAATAACTGTTAGATAAGAATAAAATACTTTTTTATATGAAAATGGGATTACGAGAAAAGATAATTTCTTGTGAATATCTTCAAATAATAGAAAAATAATTAAATAAAATTTAATTATTACAAAACATTAGACAAATGCATTTTCAATTTCATTGTATTGTACTATGCGTGTGTGTGTATAATGCTAAATATTACGCTGAAAATTGCTTTTATTAGAAGATACTTGATTAAAAGTGAAAAAATAAATTTTAGAGGTACAGACTCCTGTACTTTATTCATTATTATAAAATATGATTGTATACACTTCATGCATTGTTAATGGCCAAGTGAAAATTGCGGCGGACCGGAACTTAAATCCGGGACCTCCTGCTTGGGAACGGGTTCGAGTCCCGTTCCATCGCGACTTTCACCTGGCCATTGACGATGCAAACACTCCTTCACGAGTAGGGACTCGGGAAGTTGTGAGTTCAAAATATATACTTTACGTTTCTCCATTCGGATTTCTGAATTTACTTTCCTCCTCTTTCGTTTCTAGGCTGGATTAAAAGAAGAAAAAAAACATTTGACTGTAAAGGATGTTGGGTAAGTACTATTCTCAGCTGTAAACCGACGGAGTTTTGTTACTGGAGTACTTGACGGAATGAAGGGATTTTATTTTGTTTTCCTTCTGAAGGGCAAATGATCTTTATTGTTCTACGCGTTCATAAGCAGTCTGGTGTAATGTCTGGACCATAAATGAAAAATGAAGCCATCTTTCCCCGTTGTTTTTCGGAGCGTAGTTCCTCGAAGGCGATTCCTGGCTGTCGATCGCCGCTCTTGTTTACGAGCGCGAGACAAAGAGAGTCACTGTGGTTTGGAGTTACGCCACAACCCTTGGCCCGGCTCCAAAGCCCTTCGATCTGGAGCCGTTGCGAAGCTGCCTTCGTTATCGCCGAATCGATTTTCGGACCTCGATAACACTCGAAATTAACGCGCGTGACTGAACACTGGTTGGTAGCGGAGCGTGTTTCCACGCTGTGGGAAGTGGCAGCTGCACTGGCGGCGTCGTAAGGGGAAGCGATGCATGCCATACTATTACATACATACGTATCCTTATCTTCCTATGTATCTGTAGCTTCCACAAATAACTAGGTAACTGCACTTTGTGAAAAAGAACGAGATAATCTGTCAAAAATGCTAAGTTTCATTCGTACTAGTCTAAACCATTGAAAACAGTACACTCTTCTCGAAGAAGAGTGAAAATATGCGTACAAACTCTAAATAAACAGAAAATATTTTTTTTTTCTAAAATAGCACATTAATAAAATTTATATAGGTACTTACTAAAATTTTTGGATAAATAGGGTAAAATTATCAAAAGGCAGTGAACGTAAGGTAAGCAAATAATTATTTTCTCTTAATTTTTCTAAAGTTTTTTTAAAATGTAAAAACAGTTTTTTTTCATAGCTGCGATTTATTACAAGAGCAAATTATAGCAAGGTTAAAACAGAAAAAATATTTTGGAAAGCTTAAACGGCCGAAACTCGAAAAAAACAAGAAATACTCTTAACATTATTACTGGAAGCCACAAATATAACAACGAACACTTGTTTGTATATATCTCATCTGCTCAAATTGATATGCTCTGAGTATAGTTCAAATTGTGTTCAATATTACAAATATTCTCGTCTACTATCATATTTGTTTTAACATATTTTGAACGACTTCGTTAGGAGAGTGATATGAACATGAGCAGTTGTCGAAACGTGGTGTGTGTTATTAAAAAATCAGCTTAATTACAAGATCGTTCAAAATATTGAAAATTTTGATTTTCAATGAGATTCCTGGGAAAGACCATACAGTATTACAAATTTGAAATTTTTATTCTTTCATTTCCATAAATGGAATAAATGATTGGTTTCAAAAAAAATTGACTTTATCTAGTCCAACGTATTCCATTGAAGTGAACTTGAGAAATAGCTGAAATGTTTTTCTTTCAAAATAATATTAATTAAAAGTAAAAAATTAGATAACTGGACCAGTGCATATTAATACTGCCAAATCAAGAATTTTATTGAAAAAAGTCATCGGTGGATATCAATATTTCTTTAATTAGGTTTACTTGAACGTTAATCCGAAAATCGAGGGAGAGAAGCCACAAGTCAACTAAATGTGTTTGTACATATTCATGTTCCAAAATACGCCTGGAGCTATTTTGATACAACGTGGTACACCATGTCCAAGGCAATGCACTCGTGTAACCCTAAACATAAAAAAGAAACAGTAAATGTTACTAACTCAAAACTACCCTATTTCTTCTCTCACATCTCTCTTGCTCGAAAAATTGAACCAACCTAAGCTGGAGTAGCTAATGTATTGGCTGCCAGCCGGACAGGCAACACATAAACTCGCACAACTAACATCCGTCTGTTATGACGTGAATTTTCTTCCTTCTACACCAGAGATTACAGCATGAGCTCCCACAGTTTAAGTAGCTAATCTACAATATAAGAAGAGATAACTTATGGTGCGAACCCATAAGTATGTAATGTTGATTTGGCGAGAGTCGATATCGACTCATCTGCTGCCTCTTCTCTGTACGACTTTCTTGACGATATTCAATTTTATACTCCATTGTTTAATCACAGGTGTATAATACACGTCTTTTTTTCCAATGACCGTCTTCGGTATCTTATTGGCCCAGTATTTGATCCACGGTTCTTTTCTTCTGACGCTCCCACTGAGTCCGATGACGTGGAATACATTTTATTGTCTTGTATTGCGCTGTCTTAGATTTGGAACAATAAAAAGAAATACCATGCATAAATACGTAAAATAGTAATCATCTCTAAAACATTGAAAAATATATCTTTATGTACCAAGAAAATAGTTTTATGTATCTAAACCGTTTCTTTATCTGAATATACTACCGACAGCTGTAGTCTAGTGGTAGCGTCGTCGCTTCCTCGATCCAGCTGAGCGGTAGAGCGTGGGTTCACACCCTGCTCGGCGGAACTGAGTGAGGTTTTCAGCTGGGATTTCCCTCTCCTACTCTAGACAAATGTCGGTTCGATACCATAGGCCTCTCCTTCCCAATTCCCTTATCCAAGTCCAACGGTTTGGTGGAAGAGCATGCATACTAGAAATTTATTCTTGTTTGATTAATACATTTGAAAATATAATTATTGAAAACAATAATTTGGTTTTGGCCAATATTAATCTGTGGTAGATTTGACTCCGCAAAAAAATTGCCGAGGTTGCGCCGCCTCAGCCATGAGCCAACGAACCGAATGCATAGAAGACAGCGTAGCCAAGTGTCATATACCGACAACTACGAACGAGATCGTCGAGGAGGAACAAACAACAGTTCTTGTAGCTTTTTGTACCAGCTTGTATCAGATTTTTGAGCTGTTGTGACTGAGCTGTTGTGCACAATACTCAGAAACTATAGCTGTTGACTTAACTTGCTTCGTCGCAGACAAAACAGCGTTAGTTTCCGCAGTGATAGAAAAATTGGTCTCGTTCAAACGAAAACTCTTTTAGGGCAGCTACAGCATAATCTGTGACAGCTAATGGTGCTGTCTGTCCGCTAGACAGCCAACGCGTGAATTATCACAGCTAACTTTAAGCTGAGCCATCCATCTTTTATTTTCGTGTGAGGAACGTTTTGGAGGAATTAGTTGAAAGGAGGTACTCATAACCTTGACTCAAGAGCAATGAATTACGGATACAGTTGGAGACTGTCATATTAGGCATTTATGAACTACGATGAGAAATCAATAAGACCTACCACGCACACTGGATACAAAAGTAGATATCAACGGAGGCAATCTTGTACTAAAAACGTCCTAAGTGCTTACCTCATTTAGTTGAGATTGATAATGAGAGTCAGAGATTTTATTCGAACTATATTTCATCAGTTTACCACTAGGCTTTAGGTAGGGTTAAGTTTATTTCTTATAAAAAAAGTTCGACGACGTTTCTTGATGCATCTCTTACATTGATAATCTTATTATAAAATAACTATCACTATAATTGGAACATAATTGTAAATTTTAGCAGAGAAATATTACTAATTTATCAGAGAAATTTGTATAAGAATTGCTCCTCTTACGATTCCTAGAGTTTCTATTTGATATGGTGTCAAATATATGCTTCTTTAGATAAGTAAAATCATATAAATTATGCCACTGCAAAATAAATTGGAATTGAAAATATTAGTCAAACTTAGAAAGAGAGACACTATTTTTGAAGTAGCTTACACTTCTTGGGCCGTAGTTATTTCCGAATGAAAAGGGTTGTAACATTTAAAGATTTGGGGGCTGTATTCAATTAAAAAAAAATTAAGTAATTTTGATCAGGTTATACTTTTCTTAAACACATTTTAAAGAAAGAAACTATCGCAAAGATAATTTTCCTTCCCTTTTATTCCAACGTTTTGCACCCAACACCCTCTATATACTCCCTTCAGACTGTCCCTGAGACGGAGATTAATTATCCGAGTTGGATGACGTGATACAGCTCTCCCGCTTTCAACCCAATATCCTCATCGCTTATCCTCCAGACCACCCTATCCTCCACGTCCTCACACTATTCTTCCGAGGTGTCTTTTCTTCCCCACGTCGCTTACGGAGGGTGCGGAGTGTTCGGCGACGTCAAGAAAGATGTCGGCAGGGTACAAGCGATGAAGCTGTGATAACGACTTACGATGATACTCGGTGGTCTAAGAGTTTCCTGAAGAAAAAAAAAGTATGAAATCTTTCTCCGTAGAATTTATGTTTGCAAAATCTCGTTGAGATATGTAATATCAATTTCTTTCGGAGATACGAAGGAATTGAGTTAACCCAATAGTACTAAAACCTATGAACCAATAATAATTTTTAACTATACTAGAAGTGTAAGGTTGTTTCTCATCTTCGACATTTACTCTTAATTATAAAGTTGGTATTCTTCGCGTGTTTTTTGATGATCCCCCACAAAAATATGAAATAACTTTAGCGCCTGTAAGAAAATATGAAAAGCGATCCAACAAAACAAGATTTTTATTTATCGCCCTGTTGATGCAGTGAAACGGAAGACAATGTGTACAGTCATGATTGATTTTGTATATTTCAAAGACAGTTTCAGATTAGAATTGTTTTAGTAGCAATGACGATTAGTACGGTTAGATGACTTGATATGTCAGTTTGTCTCTAATTAATACAGCTTTTCAATCTTTCGAGGGTGTCAAACTCACGACTAGCGGAGAGGATACAGAAACGGTTAGTTACTCGTACGAGATCTCGGAACAGAATGCGGGAATCAGAGTGAATCAACAAATTGTTGTTTCTGGGTAACTTGCGACAATACCCTAATTGTTTTGCATAAAAGATAGTTAGAGGTTGGTCTTGACTATTATTTGTATATTATATTATACCGTGACGCGATGTAGCGGCGTCTTGAATGTATCTACGTGAAGTAATATTTTATTGAAAATTAATACTTGCATTTGACACTTATTTTGGAATAAAGTACAATACAAGAATTCGTTATAAATATTGATTTATAATCAATAAAAAATGATTACGTACAATTAAATTAATTTTTTTATTTAAAAAAATTAATTTACGTACAGGGTTAAAAATGTCTTAAACAATTATATTATGAGAAGAGAAATGAGCTGCAATTAAGACAATCAAATAATGAGCAGTGCCTGTGGTAAGAGTCCTTTGCTTTCTTATTTTGTAAGAGACTTATATTACATGGTCAATAATATAGTCGAATGAGAAAGGTAGACAAGAGAGCGATGAATGTTCGGTTTATCGGTTTACAACAAAGATATTTATGTCAATTAATTTGAGTTAGAAATATTTTCTGACGTCATTATAACACTACGATATTAAGGTTCTCAAAATATTGCTAATTAAAAAAAGTATCTGCATTGCTCCATATGCAATTGTGTCCTAGTGTTCCTATTCAAATTGGTGTTAAGGATTTGCTTCCTCGGATAAGTAAAAGCGTTGAACTATAATATAAGTAGGAATTGAAAAACTTATTTAAACTTAAAAACTAACTCTTTCTAAAGTAATTTACACTTGTTAAATCATATTTATTGCATCAAAATGAAAACAATCATTTTGGAATGTGGAGGGATTAATTACGACATTTTTGTCATTTTGTATTAAACATTTCAAAACCTCTCACAAATTTTTGCACACATTGTTGCATTAGTTAACATTCCCGTTCACAGTTGATATTTTTTGTACTGTTTCGGATTTTTGAATTGCAGATTTGATGTAATTACGATGTTAAAGGAGTGAACTTTCGTGACATCAAATTTTTCGTGGATCGTTTGATGATACGGGTTTTACTTCCCAGTTTATATCTGGGGTGTAAAAAGCCGTTTCTCTGAAAATAACAAACTCTTTGAACACGAGATATGATCAAAATTACCTCTAGATTTTTATTCTAGTTTTGGCGAACTCATTTTTATCGGACAACATGATAACTTTCATCAATCTTATGTCTCATTTCACTTAATTTGTCTGTGAATGGGGATAGATTCATATTCTATACCTACACCTAATTCAGAGACCAACATGTTCTACCTCTTTACTTTCCGTCAAACTCAATGGCAGATTTAATTTATTTTATGCTTGCAAATAAAATGTTTTCTTCAAGTATCAAACGTGTTTTTTAATATAAATATTTGTTAAATTTAATTCAAGTTTTGTTATAAATCTTCTCCTCCAAATCAATATGAAAGTGAATTTCTTTTTCTTGAAATTGTTTTAAATGAAAAACTTCTCTCCGGATTTCCATAAATTTACCTGAATTCTATTTTTAAAATAATTGTCAAAGTCTATTTTGGAGCTGATACATTTTGTGACACATTGAAATACCAGGTGATGCAGTGAATTTGCCTGATTTACTCCAACTTGTCTGGTTCGTAAGACGTCAAGTCTACGCCATGTAGATTCAGAACTGAACTGTAAAGTTAATCGGGAGAACTTGCGCCGATGTGCGTTTCTGTCTGAAAGGAAGGTTGGTAGGCGGAGTATGGGTGGGCGGGGGTTTGAAGGCTGAATGACGTCATCGCCATAAAGTCGGAAGTCGTAGGTGCCATTAGGCGTTGCGACTTTGGAAGCGGCAAATGCGACGTTTTCGGTGAAAGGTTCCTCCCTACTACAACTACTCCCTACTACATATTCGCGACTTTTCTCTCAAATTTTCGAAATCGCTTTAAAAGGTCATTTCGTATTCAAATTTTCCTCTAATCACTTCTGATCATGGCTTCCATTCACTCCCTCAAACTCACCGAGTTTGAAAGTCTTTTTTATCAGTTGCTGTGTTATGAGAAATATTGTTGTTCCTTACGACTTAATATGATGTTGCTAAATTATGATGTTACTTACACTCCAGAAAAAATATCAATGTTTCTTACTTTAATTCTATTTTACTATAAAATGCAATTGCTGATATAATTTGATATTTCCAAGTTCTTTGGAAGTTCTTACAAGGTTATGAATTTAAAAATTATATTTAATCCTGCATGGTGTTCGATATCCTCACATAACCCTGTAGACTATTTGCCAGATTTTATGCCGGGACCCCTCCCCCAAGAACTCTTTTACACAATAACATTATTATTGTTCGTAGTTGTAGATAATAATAATAGGAAACGACAGGGATTAATTGTTAATAATTACATTGTTATTATATATTACCAGAGATGTCATTATTATTTATTAAGAATTTTACTCAGTGGGATTCGTAAGATTTTTCATTCGATGCGTGCAAAAGTGTTTCATCATATTCGCAAATATTATGTTCTTTTAATCACTACAATTTTTCTTTTTTGTGGAGCCTCGCACCCATGGACACGACTATCACGGCAGCGCTTACATATAGGGGTAATATATGCTCTACCCATATGGGAACCCTCGAACTATTTACGTGTAAATTTTTGCTGTACACGAAACAACCATCAAACACTATATTTGCTTAACCATATGTATGTATATCCATCAGACCAGCTAAGGACCACGAAAGACGAGTGCCAGTAAGGCTCAGTTATTGATTTGAGTTTACTCACTCGACTCGTCGTGATTGTACCTAGATCGGAGGAACAGCGTCTAGATATGATACAGACGACAGTATCAGAGCATTACAACTGCGGTTGTTAGTCGCAGAGGTCGGACTTTTCAAACATCCCAGCTATTTAAATTGAGACATGGATATGAAAAGCTACAAATTTTAAATCGCCCAGCCCGGGTATCGAACCCGGGTATCGAACCCGGGATGACTTGGTGACGAGCAATCCGTGGCGACGACGGGGACTCTTATAGTTCCGATGATAATAGTTCCGTTTTAGTGGTTATTTTAATGCAATAAACCTTAATACTAATTGTTAATTTTTTGTATTTTATAAATTCTTACCTTGCCTTCACCGGCGTCCACAACAGGAGGTCAGTATTAAACGGGAAACTAAAATATAAAAAAAATGTGTAAGAAATATTGTTGAAGAGAAAAAAACGATCCCTATTCCATAATTAATAATCATTTAACGTAATTTAACTAAACTGTTAATACATATAAGAAATTGTTGGTTTACCTCCAAAAAATAAACATTTTATATGAAACTGGAAAATACAACATACAAACTTTTCACAGGTATAATTTGTTATATATTAATATAAATCATGAAATGACTGTTTTTCATTAATAATATCCAACAAACAATCATTTTTCTAGCAGGAATTTTGTGTAGTTGATCAAAGGATAAACCATGAGACACACTAAATGTAACATAACCTCACGTATTCTACTTACGTAATCCCAAATTTTGATTTAGAAAGTTGACATTAAAAAAAAACTTTATTTATGTAAATAATTATATTTTAAAAACTTTATCTATGATAAATATTTCATTTTTTGTGTGATATAGTTTCATGTTCGAACAGGTTGTCAAGATTTTCCAGTGATTGTTCATAAAATAATGTGATTCATTAGTGCCTCAGATTTAGTTACAAACGCCTTATAGTTGTGATAAATATATCACATAGTGATGTTTATTTTTAGAATGTCATATTTTTATCCCCAATACGATTTAGAGCACGTTCGTATATAGCAAGATCATATATATATAGCAAGTTCGTAATTTCCTCCAGAAAGAATTTTGTAGTTGACATTGAATGTGTGGTGGAAGTGTGTTTTGTATATCTCAGTTTTTTTAGGATTTGTTATCTGAACCCCCAGAAGTTTAGTGATACACTATTCATTCCCTTTCCTCAGTCCATCTTCCCAACAACCCCCTCTGAGAATGGGATGGTTGCTTGCAACAGCCATTGGTTGCTCCGATGGCCGCTTGTAGCGCTAGTGTCCTGTCCCATAGCGATTCCTCGTTCTCACTGAATTAAACATAGGCCCCTGTCGCTCGCCAGTGCTGCTGCCTGGTGGTGGGTCTGGCCTCTGGGAAATCAGCCGGCGGCGATAGGAGTTACCTACAGCTGCAGGCGCGTCTCCCATTGCACATCTACGCCACAAATAACTCGTTGTCTACTCCTACGGATGAAACGTGCTCATTTGTACAGCTGCGAATGAATCGGAATCAAAGTAGGAATGAATTCTTCGTTATTGATCTCATTTTTAATCATCTACAATAATTATAAAACGAAGTTACTTTCACGCCTGTCTGCAAACCTGTTACTCCTTTGAAAACTCGAGAATCATTAACCCGATTTTCGTAATTGTTTTCGTAATTCGTAGATTTCTTCTCTGGCGAAGTTTGCGTTGATATTTTGTAACCTTAGGTATCACATGTAATAGGTTATAACGATAATAGACAATCACGTCGGTGGAAAAATCAATCTTTGGAGACGGATTTCGGTACACGCTCTCCAAACGGTTAGAGAGTGGTGGCATTAATGAATGGCAATATTGTCCGTCACAAAGAGTTCAATAATAATAATAATAATAATAATAATAATAATAATAATAATATTTTTATTGTCAAAAAACCAGTATAAACTGCGTATGTCCGCGCGGAGGACAATAAACTAATTTACTCTCCGGAAGCAAGCAAGGGACCATCCCATCAATTCCGATCAAGGGCCCTAAGGCAGAGGCAGATTCAAAAATTTCAGCAAAAGTTCCTAGATAAGGTAAAAAGTTACAAAGAAGCACGCGACATCACATGTCTATCTACAAATGTTAAACTAAATTATTGTAAAGTTTTTCAAATAGACGTGTTAAAATACTTCAACTTAAGAGAGTAATTTAAGTTGGTAAAAATAAATCCTTATCAAATTAAATGCATTCTGTGTTTTGTGCATTTAATAAAGATGAAAACTGCCTTTAAATCGTAATATTTGGACAAACAGTTTAGATTATTCAAGAGTTTTAGTTTTAGAATCGGCAACAGCCGCGTCGCCGCTGCCGCCGACGTGTGTTACCTCTGGAGGACCGCGCAAAAGCGTTCGACGGGTATCCTACCCGCTGTGAGGTGCTTCACGCGAAGCAAACATTTTAGACTTTCTCTTTTGACTACACTAAAGTATAAAGGAGAGATAGAGTGTAAAATAACACACACACATGTGCGAAACCGGGACGGGTTTCTTGTGTATAATAATTATGCCCTTGTAACTGGATCCTGTGACGACTAGAAGATAGTGTATGTGTTGATATCACGGTATTTGAGTAATATGTACATAATGTAGTGAGTTAGGATGCAGTGAAAATGTAAATTCTTTGTGTATATACCTCGTAGTATGTATGTAGTAATTAGTTTTAACTACGTTAATTATTGATAATGGCGAGGAGTATCGTGGTGAACTAAGTGTAGAACCTTGTGTTTTATAGATCTGATAAACAAACTATAAATTTCCGAAATGTTTGTCATAAATGAATCGATTTATTGTGGACCTCTTCTACAATTATGATACATAATCTTAAAAATTCTAAATTGATTATTTTTCAGCTTGATACTTTATGAAGTTCATGTGAAATCCTTCTGTTGAATTGCTCGGCGGTCTTAAACTTAAAACCTGTGTTGCACGAATCCGTGCTCCAACTCTGTCTGAAAAGACAATATGTATAAAACGGGAATTATTTTCACAAAATGGAGGAAAAACACTGAGGAGAGGCAGTACAAAGGTCAGAATTCACGACTGTTTCATTCCTGTATACACTAATTATGAAGCGTGTTATTATAGAATAACACTACGAACCAACTCACTCCATTATCTCTTCTAGCAGTAGATATTCAGGAATTTACCTACGAATTACTAGTGACTCAGCGGTGGAAGGGTTAGAGGATGAAAAATTAAAGTTTCCATTTCTTCACAAAACAAAATTAAATATTTTTATATAATATTTCAACCAACCCTACTTGGATTCCCACAGGATCCTTTATGGTGATACACTTTTACTCTTCTCTCTAGTTTAGTGTAGGTAAAAAGTATCACAAAAATCGTGATGATATCTCAACTTCTTAATACAATTTCTTAGTGAAATCCTCTTAATCTCATCATTTTCACGTTCTAATCGTTTTTTTACTATGTTGCTGAACGAGTCATTCAATGAAGTCAACAGATCACATATTTTTTTATCCTTTTCACGCATTTCCCAAATGAAATATGGGAAAACCCAGAAATTAGTTTTTTGACAGTTGCTTTAACAAACTTTGAATACGAAAACTCAGATAACATTTTAGTTAGTTTGAGAGAAACATCGGAAGTAATATATCACGCCGTTTGTGACAACGACAAAACCTGAAAACATTTTCACACCTATCCACAGAAAATATCGAAAAACCCAAAACTTCGTTTGGGAATTCACTACATTTATGATAGAGAAATCTAGGTAACATCGAAGTTAATTTGTAAAATATAGTAAATAGCGAAAATTAAAAAAAAGCTCATTTCGCCACTTTCAATAAGAAGTTCGAAAAACCAACAGTGTCATCTTCAATGTAAATTCCGTTTGTGACTTTCCTTCCTTCGCTTTAACAACCAACGTCTTCTATATCCCACGATATCTCTTCACACCTTTCCCTCACTCTCAATATTTTCATCCTTGAACCACTTGTATACATCTCTAAATCAACATAAACTTCTTTCTTCTGCATGTCATTATCCTCTCTCCCTTCTCATCTGTTGTTTATCGTCGCTCGTAGATCACATTGGCTCGGGTTTTTCTCCGATTTTCCTCCGGGTAGATTTGGAGTTTACCTACAGGATCTCTAAGCAATCCAGGTGTGACTGTCCCCTTAATGCTACTGAAATAATTAACCGGGCATTTAGAGTTATTTTAATAGTTACGAGAGTTATATAAATAATTAAAACATAAATTAAAAATTTGATAATACTCATATACGTGAAATACGTTTTTTGTACTCCATTAAACACAAATTTGTTGACATCCTAACACTTTTTTAATTCTTATCTCAGGAGTATGCTGAAATGTTAAGTCCTCCTCGGCCTTAGGACCCTTGATCGCAATTGATGGGATGGTCCCTTGCTTGCTTCCGGAGAGTAAACTAATTTAATGTCTCCACGTGGTCGTACAGAGTTTTGTACCTGTTTTTTTGACAGTAGATATATTATTATTATTGTTGTTATAAATATCCTATTCTCTTTTTTCTATCTTCATCCCCTCATCAACCTCATCTTACACATATCTTCAAGTTTCTTCCATTCTAATCTACCCAATGCATGGAATCCTGTCACACGTATCCACCTTCGTGCATGAACAATGCTTCTCTGTCTCCTTCCTTTTCCTTCCCCTACGTTCTGGTTGCTTGTGGCAACGTGCTCTGACGTGCTTGCTCGCGTGAGGGGAGAGCGTACGTGCGGCGCGTGTCGATGTGGGTTTAGAGAGTACGCGCTCCAATAGATGGGACGTGCTTATATTTATTTCATCGGTTTTATGGAAAATAATGCTGCACATATACCGTGGATATCGTGTGCTTTGGGGATTCGCGGTTGAGGTTAATCCTCCGTCCTTGTAAACATTTGTGAATATTCTATTTTATTTATATTGTAGCGGAGTACCCCAAGGTGCCCGATCGTTATCTTTTGGAAACTGAAGCATTTATTAAACACTGAATTCAGACATTATACGAAACCGAATCACTATTTCGGTTTTCCTACGAGAATTAATTGCAAGCAAGAAAACGCTAAGCAAGTTGATCTGTTCCGTTGACTTCATTTACTTCTCTTTGTCTTGTGTCTCGTTTCATTATTCGGCGCTTGATAAATTGCCTGGTGTAAGATTCGACTCGATAAATTTATATACTACAACATAGAAGTAATAAACAATAATAATTTTAAATTAAAGAATAAAGAACAAATAAGCAGTGAATGACGATGCATTTCATATAAATGGATTATTATTTATTGATATTTATTAATATAGTACATATACATTGTATTTTAGTGGAACTGAAGTTACCCTTGTATCAGCCAGAGCTAAGCGAATTCTAACTATAAATCTGTGATGATCTTATTCACTGTTAACTCACTTGAAATTTCAGATCTCCGAGGGATACATCAATTAGCTTAATCATCTCAAGTGGAACTTGGTTCATATCTAACGTAAAGCAAAAAGTTCCTTTTTTAACGTTTTTGTGTTACATCTTCATCAAAGATACTTTGAAATGCACGTGCATCAATTCTGAAGAAGAATCCTTCGAAATTATTAGGAGTAGAAAGTTCGAATTTGTATAGTATTGTCAAATTATACAATTATAAAATAACCTTTTTGTTTTGTATTCAATTTTATCCTTACATTTTTAAAGACAAAGATCTCTTGTGAATTCAATTTGTCTCAACTCACAAGAAGATGATTTAGCAAGTAATTTGACTAAAAATTCCTCACGGATCGGTCGGATTGACGTGTAGTCTCTGCTAAAACCCTATATTTTAGGTCCGAATACTGTGTTATTTCAATTCTTTTGACTTTTAAGCACTATACTCAGAATAATCTATAGTTCGATAATAACTTACATGTAATTTTTTGCTTAAAATTACAAACATATTGACATTCTATTAGTATTATAACTCGCAGCTAACTTTTTATCTTATCTAGGAATTTTTGCTGAATTTTTTGAATCCGCCTCTGCCTTAGGGCCCTTGATCGGAATTGATGGGATGGTCCCTTGCTTGCTTCCGGAGAGTAAATTAGTTTTTTTTTCCTCCACGTGGTCATACGCAGTTTGTACTGTTTTTTGACAATAAATTTATTTGTGTAAGGTAGACAATTTCCTTCTTTGCAAAATCAAGGAGACCGCTTACATCCGCTTGGGTAATAACCGAACCAGCCTAACTTCCATTGTGAAACATCTATGGAATTCAATAATAAGAGGTACTAATACTATGATGGTACAACTTAAGAGGGAAAAAACACAATTCTTTAAAATTATAAACTTTTCATAGCAATATACTTCTCAAATTTTCGTTTAGAATGCATCCTTTATACATCAAGAACGGATAATCTCTTTGCACACCTAACACGTATAATTTTTTGTAACAAATTAAATTGGCCTTACTAGTTACTGCGATCTAAAAAACTAACATACAAATTAAATTAATTAAACAAAGAAGATAATCAAACTTTCAAATGATTTGACTAACATCACCCGATACACATAATCTCGTGGTTCCTGGGCGAGTTCAATTTACAACCAAAGTTCTGCGAGTGTAGAAGCAAGTCGGGAGGAAAGATGAAGTATCCAACGTGGAAGCAGTAGAGCAATCGGTTGTTCCTCGGAGCGGCGTTTTCTTTGCTGCAATGCGGTTCACGCACCGCAATTCTCCAACATCCGTTCAGTCGGAAATGGTTAAGGGGATGGAAAGGGCTGCACTTCCGGTGACCGGAAACACCTGGTGACGGAGCAGATCCCCAGCGGAGAGTTGGTGCGCCACAGATGTCTATCGGCGGACTTCGTAGCAAGTTCGAACAGAGCCCAGTGGGACGAAATCACAAGTTTTTGGCCAAAATTACAAGAGCGTCTTCACATTGCGATTGTCGTAGAACTTCAACTCACAAAGAAAAGCTTTCGAAAGAAAAGTAATATTACATTTAGTTCATTTTTTATATTACAATGCTGATAGTATTTAGATACTACAGAAGTTTATGTTACGTAGATATTTTATGAGAAATTTCATATACGATATTTGAATACGGTGTCATTTTTAAAGTATATTCAAGTGAATGAACATTTTTTTTAATTTTTCGTGTATTTGTGAATCTTCTGGTCGGAAAATATCAAATATTTCGATGGGAGGATCCTTGATTAGCAATATAAAGGAAAGGACAATATTGGAATTATTTATTATATTTAAATTGTTCATGTTCAAAGAATATGTGATTTCCCCCCAAAAGAGTTCTTTATTAATTATTCGAAAAAAAGGACAATTTATTTTTGGACGTATTTTGTTTTTGGGGTCGTTAACGAATACATAAAGTCACTAACGTTAGTCAGAATTAATTTAGGTCAATGTCTCCTTAACTAAAGTAAAAAGTAAATCTTCCTCATGTTTTGTTTCCAAGTTATGTCTATTATTACCTAAATAAGAGGAAACATACTACTCCAGGAAAATAATCTTCAACTATCCATTTGAACTTAGGAACGGAAAAACTACATGCAAAAGCAGTGAGGATGCAAAGACACTACATTACTGAAAATGTTACGTAGGTCATTTTCAACCAGTTGCGTAGTTTATTACGAGACAAAGTTTCACAAGATTTTAGTTTATTTAAGGTGGGACGAGGACTCCAAGTGAGTCAAGTCACTGAGATGTATAATTGATTTCTTTATTCTTACTGTAATTATCATGACACACGACAATATGAATAATAATGATGAAAAAAACATGATTTAATTTCTGTCAGTTAATAATAAAGTATTAACAATATTGAGAAACTCGCTTGACTTGTTAGGAATGCACCAGAACATGTACAAACATGGCGGCCGAGCACAACTGTTTCGAGATTTATGTATCTCACCTCGGAAAAAGTGAAATATCTTCCTCAGATGTCCGATGACCTATAGATAAAAGTGACACCAAAAATAATACAGAAAATTTACTACAAATCAAAATAAACTTCAATCACTTTCGTGATTTAAAAATTGGTCTTATTTTGTAAATAAATGTTTTCTCCATTAGTCGCAATGTTTTTTACTATCAATTATAATTCCAATTTTTTCATTTAAATGTTCAGTGAAGTGTGTTTTACAAATTCAAATCACAATAAGTACATGTTACTCGATGTTGATTTAAGATATTTTAGTGATTTGATTCTATTTATACTAGTACTACCTTAATTCCATGAAATTATTCTAACTGGGAGAGGTTGATTGTGAGACAATATATAGAAGCTATGATGTGTATTTATGTATTCGTTTGCCATTTTGATGGGGAGACTGCGCTAGACACTATTCCATCGTCCCCCACCCTCGTGCTTTTTATCGCTATGGGGATATCTTCTTTAAGGAATGAATGATCATAATAACGAGTGATTGTGGTGGAATGAAAGGCTGGGGAAACAGAGTATTCTAACAAAACCTGCAATATTCCCACTTTGTTCATTACTGTAAATTCTATTTGGTTCATCCGGTGTCACGAGATGTACGAGGCAATTTCTTATCCATTACAATACGAGTACCCTAACCGCGGTGCGTTATTTTCTGTATAATTTTTTATGAGAGGGCTGCATCTTGTACAGCCATTCCATCATATCTCCTCCGTTCTGTCGACAATACTTTTAGTTTGAGGGGAAATTTTTTTGAAGTGATTCTGCAGAACAAATTTTTAGGAGAGGAAATTCGTCCATTAAAAGAGAATGAGGAGATTAGTCTTTCCACAATTGTAGTGTCCTATGTTTTTAAAAGAAACTGAATCATCAGAAATATTCTAATATTTTCTCGAAATTTTACGACCTTTTTGTTCATATGTGAAGAATCCTTTCCCTGCGTCACTTTTATAAAGTTTTTTTCCGTAACAAAATGTTTTCTTCTTGGAACGAGGAATAGTTAGTTGGGATAACAATTGTGTGTATTGACATTGATGACTGGATAGTGTAGTAGCCTTTTAAGCGCCAAGAGACATGTCATACCCTGTCGAGTTCTGTGAATTTGAACACAATAACGGTACCTCAAAACCCATATGCAAAAGAAGGGGGAAAATTGTTGTACGTGTGAATTTTGTAATTCACGATATCTTTCCAGAGGGTCTTTGGAGACTGTTATCTATGACAATTTGAAGCTCTACACCTGATAGTTAAAGGACGAATTTTCGATGTCTACTCAGGTCATATTAAAACAAAATTGTCATATTAATTATTTAGCTGTAACATTAAACGCAATTAACTTTTATAATACATGTCAAATATTATTTGCATATTTTTAAATTTTATACTTTAGCTTTAGTGTTTATCTCTACTAATCTCCTATGATGTATACTGTCATAATTATACAGCACAAAATAATGATTATTGCTTAGCATGGGGTGATTCAAACCGTTACAATATTTACATACCGTTTCCTCTTTTAGCATTCCATATTCGTAATCACAGACATTGAAATACTTTTCTTAGATTGTTCTAAATTGATTGGTGTGTTCCAATAGTCCGTGAATTTATGAATTGTGGGCGATGAAATTATCATCTTAAGTTTTTCACTTGTCCAATCTCATAATATTGAAATAGATCTTGGAATAACAAATGATATTGTGAGCATTTTGAAATTTGCTCTGAAATAGAACACACTTGTGGAATCGTGTCAAAATAATGCAAGTATGATAAAAACTAATAAAGATTTAAAATTCTAGTGTATATATAAATGTTTCTCAAAAACGATGTTGCACTAATTGTAATAACTTTTTCCAAAATTTAAAACTTTGATAATTTATTTCAGTAAAAGCTTTAGTACGATCTTGAGAAACCATGAACTGCTTTGAGTTATAAAATAGAAGAAAAATATTGATGAATTTTTATTGAATAATTTGTTCGATCGAATTGCAATGAATATATCCAAACATGACAAATAGCGCATCAAAGTTCTACCACCATATTATTTCCCAGTAAACGTACTTTCCCTTGAATCTTTGCTCGTCCAGAAGCTGCGATAAAGGATAATGCTCGGCGATAAAGTGTTTTTTTCCTGAATGGAGCCCGAGATCAAATTAAAATTCCGCTCGCGGAGTACGTACAATTCACGAACCGGGAGGGGTGCAAGATGGGGATACTCGGGAGGATGGCGCAGGTGCAAGTTAGTACCTTCACCCCACGAAAGACTGTGGGCATATATCCCACCTGGGATTAGCGAGGGCGGTCGGAAAGAGCCGGACGAAGGACTCGGGGCGCCGCCTGACCGCGGCCTAATACCAAGGGTCACGTTGGACGCTTGAGGGTAAAGAACCAGGGATTGTGGCTTCTATGAAACAACGCTACTCTATGTTGGTGTTGCCAATTATTAATGTACGATAGCGCCGCGAGTTTATAAGCTCCCTCCTGTCATATTAACAAGTGGTTGTATTAAAAATCTTTTGCATGGCAGGTGTGCCACAAAATGACCTCTCTACATGAACAATTCATGAACATCACAATATAAGACATTTCATTAATTAAATTTGATCAATTAGTAGTATTACAGATATAAAAATTCAAATAAACTACAACCTAAGAACTAAATGAAAAGCAACACGCTTACTCAAATCTTTATAAACCAGTGGCGCAAAACCATTGCACATACTTTCATTGCATTGAGGGAGAAAAAATTCTATAGTGAAGGATCATTTCTGGCGTTTTGTCCTTATATATTTTGGTCGTCTTCCAGTGCTCTATTCATGCTCAAAGTCGCTATATTAAATTATTACCGTCTATTATTTGAAATTAGAAAGTAAAATAAATATTCACAATATTATTTCGAAACATATTGCGACGAATTAGTCTTATAAATATCGTGAAAGTGTTATGTAAATGTAATTTCGTTGTAGGCAGAAATTAGTGTATTTTCGTATCTGCAATGATTTTGCTGTCCTTCTATGTATTTTATCATTATCATATCTTTCATTTTACACCTATAAATAGTATTAAAGATTCTTGAAACAGTAAAATAATGTGTAAGAGTAGCATATAGAAATTATTTTACTGCGCCTATACCAAACTTTCAAACGAAATACCGCTAATGCGGATGTAATGCATACTAATTGTACTTTACGTACAGAAAATTTAAGCAAAATCGTTGGAGTCGTTTTTGCTGAAAAACAAAACCATTTTTGCTTTTCTGAACAGTACTTTGACCTTCATGTAAAGTACCCTTTGTTTTAGAGTAAAAAAAATAGAGCACGTGCATCGAAAACAAGTGAATTATACTGTAAATACGAAATGCGAATTTAATTCATTTATCCATTCAGTCGGAATCGCTGCGCACAGACGGACAAACAGACGGACAGTCAGGCAGACCGACGGATGTTATGCCGAAAAACATTTTTTCTGAATCAGGGATACCCAAAATGTATATTTACGTCGAAATCTCTCTTTCGATTTTTTTCACAATTACGAAACTTTCTGTATTCTACATATATGAGAAAGTGATAACATTGCACTGTGCAAATACTGATTTCAGACCATTCCATTAACCAGTATTAAGATTTGTTTCTAACACTTTTTTTCAACCATATCATATAATTACCCTCCATCCTTTCTCCCACACACATACTGCGTCATATCAATTAAACCATTATTCACGTTTTATTTTCAGTGACATCAGTACCGCGCTTTGCCATTGTTAGGTTAGGTTAGGTTTGAAGACGAATTCAAATATTTACATCTTCTTGTATTCTTTGTCAGTTATTTCATTTCTATCTGTTTATAATGTACCATACCTTCTAATATTCTTATTGCTGTCATGTGTATAATACTTCTTTTTTCCATCTCTTTCTCTTATGTGACTTTTAAAAATGTTTTACATTTAAGCCGGAGATGACAAATTTTCGTTATTAGTTTTTTCCTCAATGTGAAGAAAGAAACGCCTTTCCGTAAATACCACCTTAGTCATACTAACGGGTTAAAGAGAAAAGGACAAGTAAATTACTGTTTCTATGCAGAATATTCTGTTTCTAAAACCAAAGGATTTATATGAACTGGCAACAGGTATTACAATAACAAGTGTAACGATATAACGAGCTTTGATCGAGTAAAAGATGTGTTATAAATGTATTTCATTTAATTACATTCATTGTTCTGACTATGAATCCAAGGACAAATACATATAAAAAAAGAAAATATTCGTCCAAGTTTTGTTTAGAAACTGAAATATATCCTTTGAACGTCAATCGCATTAAACTTAATTTCCTGCGTACACTGGTTGATCAATAATTCAGATATATGCATCCGTACAGTCCGCATGTTTATAGAAACTTGTCACTTCACAACTGATAGAAATTGTCCACACCGTCGTTACATAGAACACGGAGAGCAAACGCGAATACGACGCTTCGTACTAGCAAATTATCTGCGGGACGTGCTGACACGTCATTTGCCGTCATCAAACGAGCAAACAGCTGCCGCACGCGTGACGTCACACGCGCGTCGCTGAAGGAGCAACTCCATCTCTCTCCGACGAAGCGTTTGCGCGCGCTTGTTGACTTCAATCGCATCCGCACCAATCACATTAGCGGCAATCAGGCGACGCGAACGAACGCGATGGCAGCGCGGCGCGCGCCCGTCAGGGGAACTACGCGTTCTTGGACTCGTTCGAGCGAACGAACGCCTTGCGAGATTCGTTCCTTTGTGCGGAGCAATGATTCGTGAACCGTCGCGTTTGCTTTTGTTTGGAGTAGATTTCTCAAAGGGAGGAATTGGAGTTCCAAGTCGGAATTCGACAAATCTTCGGGATTTGAAACATTTCAATGACGGTTCCTTGGAATACGTTCGAACTTCGCTTTTTTGCTGAGAAGAGAAAGGAGAGGAAAATTGTCATAAAATATTTTCTCGGCCGACTACTGCTTAAATAAAACCTCGCAATTCCAGTGGTATAACTAACCTTATATTCTTGAATTAAGACTGCACCGAAGATTCTTACGCTCTGAATAAATTTTCCTTTCTGCTTTAGGTTCACACACCATGTCAGATTAAGGAACTGAGTACAATTTAAATGAAGAACACCGTCAGAACACGAAATATTTTTCTTTTCGTTTATGCGATCGAATTAAATACAGCGATACGAAGGTTTTCATCGATAATATGTTCGAAAGCAATCGCTGAAATACGAAACCGACAAAGATATGCAATTATTTCACTATAAATAATAGAAAGTGCAATTAATTCGTTCTATTTGCTCTAAATGTATACAAAAAATTATGAAAATAATACAAAAAGAATATAAAAGTAAGACTGATGTAAAAATTAAATATATAATAAAGATATTCTTCCCTTTAGGCTAAAAGGGTTCCAATGACCTCGGAGTCGGCGAGTCGTAAAACCCCAATAAAAAAAACCCTTCAGCTAAGTAAAACTCCAATTTTTTGTGCCGACGTTTCGACATATCTCTTATCTGCTTCAGGGCTAT
Organism: Laupala kohalensis; assembly: GCA_002313205.1. NCBI lineage: Eukaryota > Metazoa > Arthropoda > Insecta > Orthoptera > Trigonidiidae > Laupala > Laupala kohalensis. Next base: position 335,240 of record NNCF01126988.1, on the reverse strand, counting down.
ATTATCATTAAAAAGGTTATATTTATTACTAATTTATACTCCAAATCCAAAACCCTCTGACAAAACCGAACCAAAAAATAGAGACAAAGTGTAAAGCGTGATACATATCTAACCGTTCATAAACCATGAGTAAAATGTTCATATCATCCCATAATACCCACAACGCCTATCATCTAACATTTCTTAATCGAATCACTACGACTAGTTAACTAGATGAAGTATCCTGGCATGGACGTCCACCTCCCATTACTCCTATTAGTGACACTACATTGGTGTTAATATGATACCTTTATTGATTAACATTTAAAGAATCAACCTGTTCTGACCAACTACGGAATAATTATTCTCATTCATTATTATTATGGATTAATTAACTATATGCTCTAATCTCTTACTCATAACTTGTTAACAAATAAGGATATTTAATGTGTCTGAAATAGGAAATTTGGTGGTGCATTTGAGATTTCGTCATAAAAACTAACTCCGTGTCTTTGCTTGATTCAATGTAAGATTAAAATATTCATTTTGAGTTAGTATAATGTTCTTCTACGAGCAAAAAAGACCATCCTTTAATATATATGAGGTGAGTTGTTGTTACCATTTGTAAATACATTAAAGAAACTTCCACATTTTTCCATCGTAATCAATTTATTTATTTATTAGTAACCATGGTAAAACCAGGAAAGCACTTTAATGTATTTAATATAGAACTTGGACGTATAAGAGTTAATGAAAGAAAACATTAATCATTTTATTCATTTTGTTAGAAGGCATACGCATTCATGTGAGTTTTGAAACGAATAACCAACGTATAATTATTTCACATTATTAAAAATGTTTTATAAATCTGTTACATCATTTGAAAGGAGAGCAAATTTCGTAAGTTGTCAATTTCTAATGTTATTTTAAGTATTTGTTTCATCTGATTTATTTATTAAGTTTTGATTCCACATCTTTATCTGACTCACTATGTAGAATAATCATGTCTCGGTTCTCTTAGTGGGTTTCTTTATTGGGCGCCCATCTCTAATGCATCCCGCAGCGTCAAGGTACAAGTTTCGAAGTCAGTAAAGTCGTCTTTTGTACGTGTTAGTTTTGTATTTTCAGTCAAGTCGTAGTGTCCTTTCCGTTTTTTTCTTGTTTTTTTTGTTGGAGAATGTAGCCTCGTCTATCCTCGTCGTATAGTGTACAGTTCCATAAATCATGAGTTACAGTCTCATCCCCTTGTCCACACATACACGTCTTGTCATTTTCCCCAATCTTGTGAAGTGATATCGAAAGTTCCCATGTCCTGTCAATATTTCTAGAGTCCGTTTTTTGGGATGAAATCATTTCCTATTTTTCTGTCGAAACGTATGTCTCTAATGTATTTGTACGCATGTCGTCCCACTTCCGCCCTGTCCCATCGTACCTGCCACGCCCTGATGTCAAATATATAGTTTTCGCCTTATCTTCTAATGTTGATTTGATGCATTGTTTCTTCTTGGAAGAGAAGCAAGTGTTTGAGAAGCGCGGTTCCGCTTCTCCCTTTCGTTGGCGCTGCCTCCGTCATCCTCTCAGTCGCAAGTTCCCCAGTCACCGCAAAGCGCGGGACTCTAACGGAGACCTCTGTGGGTCACCAACTGTTCTCTTGAGATCTCGGTGATCCACAGATGCCAGGTGTTTCCGGTACCCGGAAGTAAAGCTGTCGCCAGCAACCCTTCCGCTTCAACGGAAGTTGAGGAGTTTCACCATGGTTGACCCTTCCGAGGGAAAGTGTCGCAGACGCGGTGCCCCAAAGGGCTGAGATTGCTGCAATGAACTCAAGTATTACTTGTTTAGACAACCATACATCGATACAAATTAAAGAGATCCTTGGTAAAAAAATATAAAAATAACATTAAATATTTAAATGTAATTTCATAATTATGAGGTTCTTTGAGTGCTGACAGTTGTGAAGATATTGCCAACTGTCTTTCTTCATCGAGCGGATAATTATGAGCACACGTTACGAGTAATGTGTTGGCAAGCCTGTTAGTTCTTTCTTTCGCTTATCATGTGTTGTTTGTATAACAATAGAATTTTACTAACATTGTCAATGGTTATGAATGGGGATTTTGTAACGGTTAAGACACCTGAATTCCTGTGAATCCGATGACTGGACTAGTTTATTGTATTAATTATAGTTATGTTTGAGACACTGACCGATTTCATTAATCAGAAACATCTTTTTTTTACTCATTTATCAAAACACGTCAAAATGTGTGTCTGTTTTCACATAAGATATTTTTCAATATTTTTAACTTGTTTTATGTATTAATTCACTCTTGTTTGAAAAATATTCAACCATTATNTTTTTTTTTTTTTTTTTTTTGTGGGGCTTTAGGGCTCGTCAACATCAAAGGTCATTAGAGCCCATTTCTTTAATTAGGATTGAAGATAAACGAAGTATTTATTAAACATGATATTCAGAGTTTCAATTTTTTTTCGGGCTTATTTCACAGTTTTCTGTTAAGGCAAAGTGCAACTCTATAGTGAATGTGATGTTCTGAGAACTTCTATAGAGATGTCGAACTCTGTCCAATTATAGATTTAAAATTAACTCATATATAATTAATATATATATAATTTTTTTTTCCACATTTAAAAATTCAGGAGGATTATTTTTGTCCACGTCTGCTTAAGCGAGCGTCAGAGGTTTATCCAAATGATTTACATTTAGAATCACTTCACTTCGATGAATACTCGGAAGCCAATTGACCAGTTACATGATTCGTTTGTGAACATTCGACGAAGTATATTGCAATTTTTGAAGAATATTTCGTGTTTTGTGAATATTCCGTGTTTTGTTTTCATGTCGATTCTCTCTCGCTGTTATTGGCGCCTTTTTCCGAACGCCATTCGTGTTTTGTTCAGCATGTACTCGGAAGTCCCATTGATTCGTTTTTTGTTTGCGTTCTGTGTATATTTGAGTTCGCGGAATAAACTCTTGTATACATTTAGATGCTTTTCGACACTCATAAAAGTCCATGGTATCATAAATTTTACTAACTCCAATGTTTGGTTTAAAGAGGGTTTCACTTCCTCGTCTTTGAATTCCTGTTGAATGAAGGTTTTGAAGTGAGTTATTTTTGTACATTCATTTGTTACAAATATTCATTGTATTTTAAAATAATGGTGAAAAAATCTTATATCTACAATTCTATAATATTGTTTTGAGTAAGAACATTTTAAAAAAAGTAACGTTCGTCTATTTAAAATACATTTTAGTTCTGTTGAAACGGTTCTTCTGCAGTCCTTGGGATAATATTGAAAGACAAGAATCATCTTGATTCGAGAGGACAGAAATATTCTCTTCGAATTGCTTATTTTTTAAATGTGCAATAAGAATATAGATATGGTGTTTGACGATAAATGTCCACAAAATAAGGAAACAGAGTTATATTTGCTTTCGCTGCCTAAATGGATAGAGTTAGCTGACAATTATGAATAGCAATATTGTTTGCTTCAATGAGTTTTACAACACGTCCGTGACACAATGTGTCTATCTACAAAAATTGACCTAAATTATCGATAAAACATTATTTAAAATAGAAGTATTAAAATATTTTAATTTAAGAAGGGAAAGTTCAATCATCATTAAATTCAATGGATTATTTGTTTTGTGCATTTGGAAAGATAAAATGGCCTTTCAATCGTAAAATTTTGATGAATAGTTTAGATTTTACAATGGTGCATCTGTGTCATGTCTCGGAGGCGAAAATTAGACTAGCGTGGCTCCCTCGAGATGTAGTGTAAACAATCAAGTTTTGTATTAAATTCGTTTATTAGTTTGAAAAATTAGGATGCTTTGCAGGAAATTTTAGAAACCAGTGAGTAAACGAATTTTGATCTTACAATACAGATAGAATTTTCTTCCTCAGTAAAAGATTATTCCAAGAAAAATCCCGAGCAACGTCGGATAGACGGCTAGTATATTTATATTTTATTTAAATTAATCAAAAATAGAAACAACATTTTTTAGGAAAAATTTAAACACACCGCTAGCGTGTAAACTTCAACTACAAAAGATGCGCTTGTTTACTCCTACTTGATAAAGAATTTCCTTTAAATGCTTTACGGTAAAAATTAGCAGCGCACATTCTTTATCTAGTCATTCCTTTATCGTTCTGAAACTTATTGTTGTAATAATAATAATAAATTTATTGTCAAAAAACAGTACAAACTGCGTATGACCACGAGGAGGACAGCAAACTAATTTTACTCTCCGGAAGAAAACAAGGGACCATCCCATCAATTCCGATCACGGGCCCTAAGGCAGAGGCGGATTCAAAAATTTCAGCAAAAATTCCTAGATAAGATGAAAGTTAGGTGCGAATTATAATACTGATAAAATGTCAATATGTTTGTAATTTAACGCAAAAAATTTACATGTACAAATTATTATCGAACTATAGATTATTCTGAGTATAGTGTTTGAAAATCAAAAAAATTGAAATAACACTAAATTCACGATTTATTATTACAATAAACATGCCCCTAGACAAAGCCTAGAGAACCTTGTTAAATTACCCGTTTAAGTAGCAGCCTTATGTTTTCTGGAGACGCTCCTTGCTGGAAGGTCTGGTGTCATCTCATCTGAGCGCGACAACGCGCGAGACGCGTTAAAAGAAGTTCGCATTTTATCAAACGAAAAAATATAAACACACGTTGAACAGACAGGGAGTACGTATCTCTCGTGACCAGATTCTTGTGAGGCTTCCCTCCCCCACTTCAGTCAAATGACGGTTCGGTTCCCCACCATCCCAACATCTCCACTTCCCAGACTCCTTCCCGATTCCCAAGTAATGGTTATGTGGAAAAGAAAGTCTCATACCCTAAACCTCACAATTAGACATCTCGTTAAGGAACTTTAGTAATAGACCAAATAAATAAATAGATAAATAAATAAATTCTACTACTATTAACCTTCATTACGTAACCTAATTAAATAAATAATTAAAAACTTACGACCTTTCATGGAAGAATAATATTTTTTATGAATAGCTCACGTTTCGACGTGGATTTACGTCGTCGTCAGGTGATCAAGTAATATAACAACATGACAAATAAACATTATATAAACAAATTTAAAAAATGTTTATAAAAAGACAGAAACATAAACATGTTATAATATCGCATTGTATAGACCAGATAGCTTTTCAGTGTCTGTGCGTAGATTCAAACTTCCGTGTGTATTTTTTATTAATATAATTTCTGTTATACGAAATTTGCAATAAACTTCTTTGTCCACAATTAATGTACTTTCCCAATCGAACAAGTGTTCATTATTAATGCAATGTGAGGTAACTATTGTTTTAAATTTCTTCTACTGACTTTAATTTTCTTTTGTTCCTGGATTCTAGTTTTTAACCCACTTTTTGTTTGACCTATGTAGCTAGCTTTACAATCTTTACACATTATTTTGTAAACTACGTTAGTATTCATGTGATCGTTCTTATCTTTCCCTTTCGTTATCAAATAAAAATAATAATTTGATGACGAAAGGGAAAGATAAGAAAGATCACATGAATAGTAACAACGTAAAATACAAAATAAAATTTTCTTCTTATTCTTGCAATGGCGCTACTGTTCAGGTCGGACATGCACCTCATAGAGGAGCTGCCTAGATTATCTATTCTCTATTCTTCTGTTTCCATATCCTCACATCCATGTTCTCCCTCGCACCACGAGCCATACCATTATCCTGACTCATTCATACTCCTTAATTCCATGTTTCTATCCGGATGTCCCTTTTCCTTTGGCTGGTCGTCATAACTGTGTGTTTATCAATCTTAGGCTTTTCTTGATGATTTTTCCCTACTTTTTAATTTTTTGCGGAGACAGACCGGTAATCTTACGTCCAACCCCCATGTTGGAGGACCAGTTGGTTTTCTGTCGGGATTTTCCCTCCCGAAGTCTTTTGGGATTCCTCCCCCTCCTATACGGCAGCAGGTGGAGGGATTAAAGGATATGTGTTGGGAAGGTAGGTCGTTGTCTCTTTGTCGAGCTTCTCCTACGAGACCTGTCCGACTTGGGTGACCCTACCAGTAGCTAAGATACCGTCGTTGTATAGATTATCTTCATTGAAGCGCAGAAACCTTCATTACCCGTACAGAGAGATATACTTTAAAGTGGTGTCCAATGAAAGGGAAATAAATAAATAGATTGAAAGCGATGCGAAACGTGAGTTTTCCAAGTTCTAAATCTCCCTGTTGATGCTGTCGAGCTCCACGAGAGAAGACCGTGACGCCATGTAAGTGATCCCTGCCGTCGCGATCAGCATCCATCACACGCAATGGAGCAGCAGGAATCGAGAGTTACAAATCGATCACAGTCCATTCACTCGAGATATCGCGTATGTGGTGCAGGGAATCGGGCGATTTCCTCTTTCGGGACGTTATGGCGTGTCAAAGGTACGCACGGAGATATACGACGTAGGAAACTCCCCTGGAGTGAATTATTCAAGAGAAGAAGATCAACACGCGAATACTGGTCTCCACAGGAAGAAAGACAAATACAAAGGCAATCTCTAGAAAAATAAATAAAGTTTATAAGTTTGTCAAAACCACTCGAGAGTAAGAACGAATTTTGAGATTTATACAGTTTGTGTTTAAAATTTGCAATCTTCGTTTACAGTGTTTTTTTGCAGTCGAAGTGTGGTAGCGCAAGTAAATATATATAAGATCACGTATAGTAAATAAATTATGTTCTCATGAATTGAGAGAACAATTAAATCATTTTTAAATAGAAATTTTGTATTTGTTCGTCGGTACACATTAGATTGGAAGAAAACCTTCACAACTAAAAAACCAGAAGTTTGGAGAAAATCCCTTATAAAAATTGAATCGATGTTTTACGGAATATGACTATTCTTCATAAAAATCACATCTTCAATATCTACTATGTTTAAAGTACATATTTAGAGGTAACATTTGTATAGATTTTTCTTTCTAATAGAAAAATTAAACCCAGGATTTTAGACATTAGACACTTTCGTTTAAAGAAACTTCACTTTTGACTAAAGAGATACAGGAGAATTATATTTATGAAACTGTCATAAAAAAATATACCCCTTTTTGGTTTTGATCATGACATGAACAATAGCAATTTTTTTATTTATGCCGGTTTTCTTCCAATCTAGCGATATGTCCTAAAGCACACGCTTCTACTTCACGCTAGATTCGTATAGGTAGTGATTGTAAATAAATGAAAGTAATTTCTTTTTAAGAAAACCTGTTACAAACTGAAAGTAACCACGGGACAATAAGCTAATTTTTTGTCTGAAGCAAGCAAGAAAAAAAACAGGAAAAAAGCAAGCAATATAAAGTAAACCAGTACATCAAATCATCTCTCATCAGATGGAGAAACTAGTGGCGCAAAACCATTGCACTTTGTACTTTCTCATATACGTTTCTCCGTCTGCAGCATATTTACATATAAGCCATCTCCCACTTACAAATTCAGTCGTTTGGACTCTGGAGGAGGTCAGACTTTAAAATTCATTTCAAATAATATAAGAACTAATGAGATATTATCCAAGTGAATTCAAAGCAAACACACGATCCATTTTCTTATTTAATTTTTAAATAAAATCAAAAAGAAAATTCATACCTTTGTTATATTTTAACTCAAAAATTCCGAGTATTTATTCGAGAATGGATGTTTCTTCGTCAACAGTCTGGAGAAAATTGCGACGGAC
>NNCF01126988.1:314530-327502 GCA_002313205.1 Laupala kohalensis | reverse complement strand
CTCGTGGACAGCGCATCTGCGGCAAAAGCAGAGATCCCGGGTTCGAGTCCCGGTCCGTCGCAATTTTCACCTGTCCGTTGACGATGCATATCGCAGTTTGTTTTTTTCCTTTTCGTAACCTTGTTCTTCCTATTGTTTAATAGCAGTCAAGTGCTCGCTTTTACTGAAATTAGAAAAGTTTACAATTCGCGCGTTCACTGAAAGCTGAGGAAACATCAATGAAATATTTGAGATTGATTCGAAGTCATATGTAAATGAATGAACGTCATATCTCGTAAAAATGATAAAATATGCTGTTGAAAATTCTTGAAGAGCTACAGTAAAAAGAACAAAAGGATTATGGTCCAAAAACGGGGGGAAAAGATGCTGAAAAATTGACCCAAAGGAGAAGGTGTGCACCTAAAAGTCCTAATCCTGCTAATAATTATCACAATAAACATATCCGATCAGCTCTTCTAGAACTCCAAGAAACTGAATCACTTCCTTCGAACCAAATATCGAACAAGCTTTTTAAATATTATGTTTCTCTGTTCTTTTTTGCTTTTCCCCAAAAATTCAAATAACTTTTAAATTACTTACATGTGTGATTGATATATTTTAAGTCTTTCCAACATTGGTCATTGGTATGAGTTCATTCAGGTGTTCCAATGTGGAACTAGGAAGTTTAAAGGATGGACAGGTAGTACCCCGCATCTCATAGCTCTTATCTTTTGATTCAAATCGTGAGTAATTGCGGAAATTTCACAAGTATTCATTTATCTGCAATAATAATATTTCGGTGTTAATTGTTATCTTTAACTTCAAGTACGTTTTTTCAATTTATTCTGGGTTTTTATCTCTAAATGGAATAGTATATACTTCTGTACTATGTACATATAATACTATATACTCTTTATACTATAGACTAACGGGGTACAGTTCGCATTTTATCATAAATAGCATTGCTGTCTGCTCAAGCACTCTACATCGTTTATCTAACGATGTGGAATTATCATGTGCTTAATGCACAAGCTATTACTATGTATTATTACATCATTTGTTGTATGCGTTGAGTTATGACCGTAAGTCACAGTTCATTTGTTGCACTGCGGTCTCATCGGCAGTTTTGCTTAAGCGCGGAGACGATAGAGTTAGATAATTCCGTGAATGAGATTATCGACTTCATCCTGCTGTGAGTTGCAAGAACCTATTTCTGGAAATCGTCCCTCATTCCCTCTGGCATAATACAGAAATATGATGATGAAAATAAACATGAAAAACGTGTATAAAATTTGTTTTAAAATGCATTACAGGTCTGAAAGATCGCAAACAGTACACGAAGTGAAATATTTTGGAAGAAAAATGTAAGTTTAAAAACATTATCAACAGAATAAAAGCAACAACCAAAATTTTTTTTGCGAGTTTAAATAAGTAAAATAATTAATAATTATAATAATAAAAAATATAAAACGACAGTGAAGTCTGCTTTTGCGGAAGTTTCCCCCGGAAATTTTTAATACTATGTCTCACATCACACACCATTATCCCTTTTTCCTCCACTTATGATTCATACGTTCACGTGCACAGTTGCAGCAACGTTTTCATACCCAGGAAATTAATGACGTTAAAAATAGTAAATCCCGCTGTGTTAGTCCCATGAGACGGCAGAACAGTTGTCGTCGAAACCAGGAAGACACATGGACCGTCCCACGAGAAAGTCCCTTTCCATTTCCTGCCTTGAAGAGGATGGCGCAGTGTGTGTATGTGCCGTGCGCATAGCACTAAAAAATGAAACACCGTCATGCAGATATCACAGGGAAATGTGTCAGTTAGCGCTTAACAGTCGTCGAGCGCGAGTGTTGTGCATCGCTTCAGCTTAAAACATTCCACGGAGCATTCAAAAGGGCAAAACTTAAGAATATGGTCCCACAAGGGTTCGAAAAAATAATTTATGTCATAATACTACAAATATTATTGCGGTTCCGAAAATATAAGCCGTATACTTCGCTTTTCATATTTACGGTTGTTATAAAGAAATATTGTTTCGCACTATTTTCTTCTCTCCCCCACCGTTTATGTTAGTATGTTAGGGTACGATAACGAGCCATGAACAATTGTTCGGTCACACTCGGCGATTTTAGGTTTGTTAGACCCAGCGATTCCGTTTTAAGAAAATCTGTTGTAAGTGTGAAGATGGAGGCGATGGTGGAGGTAGCAGCACTTGCGGAAGGATATACGAAGAATAAGTTTGGATAGGACCATAATGCTAAATTTGCCATCGAAAAAGGGAAATTTTTTTCATATAAAATGATTCAATTTGTAATTTCCGAGAACAAAGTCCCTTCCAGAATCATGGCAAAAGAGCTGTTTTTCGATATCTCATCTGGATATTTTTCTACGGCGTTGGACCATATAGTTAAGTTGGTCCTTCAAAAGTGAGTGCCCAGAGGAAATACAACAGACAGATATTTTTGCAACACAATACTGTCTTACATTATGAAGCGAAAGTTTTTGTTTAGTGCGTAACACTGGAAGTCAACTCATTTCCGAAGGCCATCTCGGAGACTTTCTCAGGGGACACCATGTCCACGCTAGGAGTCTAGATTTGAATATTATTTATTGTAAAAGGAAATTTACCCAGAGGGAAGACTCATTGTGCTTATTATTTTACTGCTGTTGTGTGGTTAGGTAGTGTAAGTTCTCAGATGCGAAAGAGCGAATGAAATGGCAAGACGCTTCTAATGGCAATTATTTCATTTAAATGGCCTACGAGGTACGTTTTTTCAAATTGAAATCACAATTAGAACATGTTACTTCGTTTATTTGTGCTGATTTCAGAAATTTTAGTGATTTAGTTTTACCTACACTAGTACCACCTTACGTAGAACAAGGTTCTCTCCAGACAGAGATGTGAAAACCGCTGCCGAGGACTGACTCAGTGGCTCAGATGTCACGAAGCCAATCCATCGCCTGCACCTTCGCAAGCGCTTCTGTTGTTACCTGCCGCCGCAGGGGACAGCTGCTGCCACGAACAGGAATTAAAAGTATTGAGACATTTTGACAGCTGTCACACGGCACAAAACCTTGAGGAGACAGGAATATCGCTGTCAACACAAACAAGACCTTCGTTCAGGAGACGCGGGGGAAAAGAATTGAAATTGGGAATTTGACCAGTCGGAGTCCCGGAAATTCAAAAACGAATATTCGCGATCTCCTCGTCTTAAAACCACGTTTTGCTCGTTCACTAGAAAAAGAAAATGTCGTTAATTATTTTTCCCTCATGTACATTCAATGAATCGTTTTATTGTTGAAGTAAAATACCATCTGAAATGCTACTTATTTAATTTTCAAAAATTTTCTTGTAAATGAAATTCGTCATGTGAGATGTTTGTACAACCATGAATTTATTAATTTTAGAAAACACGCTTTATCTGTCTCTTAACTTACCCTCATATATTGACTCATAAACACACGGTTTTATGCAGTCTGGTGAAAATACTTTACTCAATAGTCTACGGTAAAATAAGGAAAATAGCGTTGGACAACGAATAGGAAAAGTTTGTGATTGGACGCTTGTTGACCGTTACGAAAGAAATTCTTTTTCACCCTTTTTTAAGAATTCACTTATGTATAACAGATGCCTCATTATTCCATCTACATGTGGGATATATCATACATTAATTCAGTTTACGTATTGAAATCTACATACTAAAACTTTTTTTCTCCTGAGCCAAAAACTGCAATTATTATTGTGAGACACATTTGTTTCGTGACATTTAATATAAAACACATATCGAATCAGATACATTTTATAGATGAATAAACATTAACACACTTTACTATTTCGTCTAAGAACTTTCTAGGAAGACAAAATTTCTAGGCCAAGAAAACTGTTTCATCTACATCTTTTATATCATTTGTAAAAGTTACTTTTAAATTCTATAATAATCTATAGTTTATAATAATAGGTATTTGTGAAATAACTTAAGAATCAGTTACATTTTGGTCAGAATTGTTGGTACGTTCCCTTGCGTGCTTTTGGAGATTAAATGAGTATATTGTCCTCCAAGTGATCACACGGAGTTTCTAACTGTTCTTTTCACAATAAATTATATTTATTATCATTAAATTAAAAATACACATTTATAAGGCGTTTCAATAAAAATATGAAGAAAATTGGTTCGAGTCAAAATTGTTGGTCTTTTAGTATATTCAAAGTACGATTTGCCTGACGAAACATGAAAGCTGTTGCATCCTACAACAGTAAGTCCGATGCGACAACAATCTTGGTTACGTTAATTAAATAATTTAATTTTAATTCATCTAGCTATTATATGGGTCTCCTATTTCACTTTCTCTTTCTGCGCAAATTCGGAAATCTACAATATTTTTGGCAGTGGTTTCAATGGGACTGGAGCGCGAGAATTTAAATGTGAGTAGGGCATAATGAACTAATGAAGGAAGGTCAGTGAAAAGATAAGAGACGAACCGTGTTGAAAGGGCTGTTCGCGCTGTGACGAAAATTGCGTCGTTGCTTCATGATTGGCAGAAGTCTATGAAGCAGTGTTCCAATAATACTGTAGTTGCCGGCTGAATTTTGGAGGAAGAAGTTGTGTCTTTCAACGATTATGTTGTTTGTGGAAAAGCAGTGAGTGGTGTTTTGATGCTATGTGAAGTGATAACTTTTCTATTCTTAGAAACATTTGTAGTGTGGTGACAGATACTAGTGTTTGGTATGTACAGAAAGGAAACTATGGTGTTTGAATCTTGAAGATTTTTGTACGTGCGTCTTCGACAGTTGTTTCAGGAGTAGTATGTGAGTACCTCATTATTCCAGTCTTATCCGTATTCTTTTGACTGAACGGAATGAATGTAGTCACGACAAAATCAAATAATCGTTGATCATATGCTATTACTTCCGCTTAGAGTAAAGGTATTCGCAAGGTTTTCGCCATGAAATATTTGTCTGATAATATAAATAAAGCGTGTACGTATGTCATGACTTATTTTTAGAGTAGACATTACCATTACAATTGTTTAATATTATTGTTTTTTCGGTTATTTTTATATAAGTGTAGCGTGATTGAATACAAATTTATTTTAAAAGACATTATTTGCTTCACAAAACTGTGGCAGTCTCATTATTCTGGCGTCTTCGTACAAACATGTTCTTAATGATTTTTTAAGACAAAAATTATACGATAACGTTACAACGATAGGTGTCTCAGTGCTTAGGGGCCTTCTTGAAGTTTAAATACAGACCTTGAAATTGTCATTTTGTATTCGAATTGGAATTTAACGAAAAGAAGAACGTAGGATAAAGTACTTCTGTTGTCTCGAGGAGCACGAAGTGATGGAAGTTTTTGAAAGAGGGTGGACATGTTTCTTCTGGTGTGTGACCTTGTTGTAAAGTAACACAATTGTCATTGCTATACAAATTATTTGACACATTTCAAGATTCAGAATAAATTGATCAGTAAATGTTGAATGAATTTATTGGATAAAGTAAATTTACCTAGAATTGAATAGGTGAACTTCATTTCAAGCGATTCCACTGGACTACGTGAAAGTTCAGTGCTCTGCGGTGTGTACGTATGAAACCAATTGTGCACTTTAACTATCTAGGTGTGTATGCCTCAACGAAGTAAGATGATTATTAAACTGTCAATTTTTGAAATTTTGGTTAGACACCTTCCCGTTTTATTTAAAATCTAAAAATAGTCATCCATAAAAACTTCACATTTGGAAAATATTTTTTTAAGGGTCACTGTCAAGCAGTAGGTTTCGAAATTTCAAAATATTAAAGCTCGGTAGCGATACAAAAAAATATTTTAAAAAGTGGAATTGTTATGGTACCTGTTTTAACGAATAAAACAAAATGTGAGGGAACACAATTCAAATTAAAAAAAAAAAATAAAAACCACAGGAGAAGTGGAAGAAATGGAAGGAAAAGAGGAAGGATGGAAGATGAAGAGGAAGGAATAAAAAGGGAGGGAAGAAAGATATGTAGAAGTATTGAGAGTAGGGAGGGAAAGTGATAGAGAGGAATGAACTCCTGGAATAATGGAACTCCTGGCGTATGGAACTACCGCCGAGGACATCGCTATTTGTCCCCTTGAGTCACAGACGTATTTGATTGATTGGTTATGTTGACACTCGTGTCCTCAACGGAATGATGAATGGTAGTTCGTACTGAGTCCTCGTGAGATCACGACTCTCTGGATGGAGGATATGAGGATTTTGAGGCGAAGCAAAAAAATTCAAGAGCATGATGATCAACCTCCTTTATTGATAAGTACACACTATCATCTAAATATACTTCAATGATTCATAAGAACTTTTGAATTAAATAAGCGTTGTAAGGCAAAATATCGTGGAACATTTTACTGTGTACCCGTGTACTTGGTTGTAGATACAGAAATGTAAAGAATAGTTTTCAGTGTATTAAGAGTTGACGTAATAAGAGGCAATTGCAAATCTCAAAATAATTTATGAATATTAATAATTCATTAGTTTTATACATTTCCTATTTGTATTGTTCTTTCATTTTAAAATATCACGCCTCAATGATTTTTAAAATACTTTTTAGGTATTTTTAGATTTAATTTTGATTATCTGTGAGAGGTTAAGTTCCAACCCTGACTGGATGACCGGAATTCGATTGCCGGTGGGGTCCCTCCTCTTAGTGCCGAGGCCTAGTAATTGCGGAGCCCTCCCTTCCGTGAACCCCTTGGGCATCTTCGGGGCATGTTGTGGGATTGTTTGACATTTGAAATAAGTAAACATGCCAGCTACTTTAAGCGATGACTCATTCGAATGTTCATAAGTTTGATAAGTGATTTGTTAATATCGTTTATTCAAGAACCTACGTTCTTCAAGCACATTTATTATATTTTTGTTACTACAAAATGTTTCAAGTCCTTTTGCATTTAAATAATAAACTGATGTATAAATTTCGATTGTAGAATTTTCTTTAATAATGTTAAATGATGTCGCAATTCAGATTTATCCAATATTGTTGACACAAGTGCCATCGATGTTCTATGAACCTTGATGGAAGAAAAGTCAAACGAGAGGTTGTAGAGCATTCACCGGCTGAAAACTTTTACAACTGGGAATCCTGTCATGAAGTTGTGAGGATGTGTAAATCATGTGGGATTTTTCTGTCGTTCGTACCGGAGACCTTTTCGTGAATAGAAGTACATTTACTGAAAGGGGAAACTTAAAGAATACTTCTAAACGCGATTCTGTCCTGAAGTTACATGAAGCTTTTGGGCGTAAATATATGTAACAAATCTGTGATTCGTATCTTTTGTGTTAAATATTATCGAAATTTTCTCTTTTAATAATTTTACATTAAATGCTGTCACTTACTTCAAAACAATTGTACATTTACTATATTTAAAATATGGATGGGATAGATTGAAATAGAGTGTTTAACATTTTTCACGTCTGAGAAACTCGTGTTTTTATTTCAGAAAATTATCCGTAAAACCAAATCTGACGATACTCTCGCATATACATAATCATTTCTAAACTGACTTCGAACATTTTCAGAGTGTAACAGTCGAGCAATGAAGACAAATAAATTTTCTTCACTTTAAGGAAGTCAATTGTAATGAATGATATGGACTTTCTTTTTCAATGTAGTACTAAAAACAATTTAGTTGCATAAGCACTTTTCGCTCACACATTCTGGGTAATATTATTATATATTTAATAATGTTTGTTTATTTTGGACTTTTCTTCGAGATCAACTCTGGTTTTGCTGAAATTCGTATAAGAAAAGCACTTACGGATAAAAAAAATGATGTAATATATAAATCAATTAAATTGCGGTAAACCTCGCCGCCATTACATTAAATGCAAATCCCGGTCTCGTCTCCCATTTTCAATGTAACAATTAATATTTTACCTGGTGGTGTGATTTACCGCAATTTAAGAGATATCATGTAATATCTTAAATCATGTATCTTGTAATATAGTCTCATTTTTAGTAGGATAGTTTTAGTGCTTTTTTACATGAGTGAATAGCAATACGTTCCAAATAATACGTAACTTGAAAGATGCTTTGCCAATATGCGAATGAAGAAGTCAAGGTCTCCTGATGAAAAATGAAAGGTAAATGCTTCGTGCCCTGTGTTTTCTGTAAATGTCTCTACTACAGTCTAAAAGCGAGGAAAAGATCGCCCTAACTTTAAGCTCAATAAAGGAAAACATTTCAGCCAATGATGTGACAATCGTTGCAATGGAAGGCCAACTAATTCCGGGAATACTCATGTTTGAGTGACAAAAATTCTTACATTAGCATATTTAAATTATTCTAGCTAATTACCCGGTGATACCCGGGATTTTTCTACGACTTTTCTTTTCCTCGGGATAAATTAAGTTCTATTAAATTGTAAGATGAAAATACTTTTATTTTCTGGTTTTTAAAAACATATACATAATTCTAATTTTTCAAATTAAGAATAAATCAAATTTAACTCAAAACTTGACAATATACACTATAGCATCTGTATAATTTTCGAATCCGATGCATTACTCGGCTGCACCATTTGATAAAAATTCTTGTAAATTCTGAATTATTAGTCGAAATTTTACTATTCAAAGACGTTTTTTATCTTCAAGTGCACAAAACAAATAACCCATTAAATTTGATATGATTGAATATTTACTTCTTAAATTACTCTCTTAAAATAAAGTAGTTTAACACATCAATTTTTAAAAACATTTTATCGATAATTTAGGTTAATTTTTGTATGTATATATATGGTTTCGCGAACTTTTTGTATTTCCCTTTTTAGGCAAACAATATTTCCGTTAACAGTTGTCATTTATTTCTAACCGTGTAGGTTGCGTAAGCAATAAAGCTCCCTTGTTTTCCGATTATATCGATATTTAGCGTCAAAAACTATTTATAACTTTCTTATCACACATTTAAAAAATTTAAAGCATATGTTCATCTTGAACATCTAAACTGTATACTTGCTAAAATTCATCACGATTGATTCATTAGTTTCGACGTGATCATGTAGGAAACAGACACACAATTTTACGTTACCTATTTATATATTAGTATGGAGTAAGGATTAGTACGAGTATATAAGAAATATACAGATTCTAAAAGGCGCTCCATTGCACGTGAATGAGATGAATGAAGTAAATTACCAAATACTCGAATAGAAGACCAGCGGAAGCAAAGCAATAAATTTGGAAAAAAAGAAGTTAATTATTCGGAAGAAAAAGGATGAATTCTTAGTTCGTAGTATCGGGAGGGGAGGTCGTAACCCCGACACAGTAGCATCTCTTCTGCCGCGAACTGCATTCGAGTCGAAAAGACGTTCAGACTCTGTGTCTCCATTGGAATCTCTTTGGCAATCGGCGTGACAAGCGATCGTGTTTCATGTCTCTTCAGACGGAGCGGTTGGTTCTTCCCTCCCACGCCAGAGATCGCTGCCAGCGACGTCGTTTTTGCTGCAGCGGTTGGCCTCACTGAGCTCTTCTCAGGACTGTCCAAACGGAACTCTTGAGCATCATATGGCATACAAATTTTCTCCAACTTTTAAGAATATTTCGGTGTATTGTTTAGACGGTAACCCTTAAAAATAAAGTATAGAAGAGTGCGTACTAATTCTACTACTATTAACGTCTATTATGTAATCTATTTAAATAAATAGTTAAAAACTTACGACTTCTCATGGACGAACAAACGTAAACCCACGTCGAAACTTAAGAGAGTTTTTAATGAAAAATAAAGATAATATTCGTCCGTAAAAGATCGTAAGTTTTTAACTATTTATTTAAATTAGAAGAGTGAAGTTTTGTAAGCAATTTTTAATTTCAATCGATTACTTACATTAATATCTAATACCATAGTTTATATTTGTATTTCGCATCCTCTCCTTTCACCTACTACGTCAAGTGTACCAATAATTCTTTTAGTGTTTTTTATTTTATGTATATAAGAATGTCAAGGAGATCATCGGTAAATTGATTGGACTATTATGTAGATATTTTATTTTAGATATAAAATAAATAACATTAAATATAAATTTAACTTTCGAGTTGTGGTGTGTTTAGAAACGAGGTTTAAATTCGTAAAGTCTTGATTTATTTACTTGTTTAGGCGACAAATCTTAAAAGGGTGTTTGTTTATTTATGCAATATTTTTTCTGCTATTTATAACCGAAATTAATTTGTATTTCAAAGCACGTTATAAAAAAATATAAAATGTAAGATAACTCTGACCAGGGTCTAGAAAATTAGTAATAGTACCTAATTTTTGGCAATTAGTTAATAAGTATGAAAAAAACTTTACGTACAAAAAATAATTTTTTTAGATACAAATAAGACTACTCATATAGAATCAAAAGGAATTTTTCTCATAAATAAAGTACTATTCTGCTATCCACGTTTTGAAGAACATGATATGTTTCGACACTTTCTTAGCGCGGTAAAAGCTAAAGAGAAAAATACTGAAATTGATTATATGTTTGCTAGTTTCCGACACTTCAGCAAACGTTCTCTGCAGCGAACAAGTTTGCTTGCGCCAGCAGGTTTCTTGGTTGAGGTTTCGATTGATGTGGTGCAAGGTCAGAACCACAAAGCGAGTCTGTTCTTTGCTGTCAAGACTCTCCGACACATTTCTGCTCCGGAAATTCATTTCAAAGTAGCACAGGAAAGAAGTACGATTCGTTCAATACATCTTTCAACTATCTCATTTCCTGTTGAAATGATGCTGTTGTGAGGCAGTTTTCAAACAATAGGGAACGTCTCAATGAAGGTGAAATATTGTTACACTGAGAGGATCAATAAGAATGAATTCTATTATTAACATCCATTATACGAGTATAATCAAGATAAATAAACAATTTAAAACTTACAACATTTTAGTGGATGAATACCATTTATTTTGTGCTTTCTAGAACACAATGTTTGAGTCGTTGTCAAGTAAATAAAATGAGAACAAGAAACATAAAACTGAACAATTGAACATGACATTAAACGTAGATATGATATTAAACAAAACATTTGAAATCACGTAAACATAACACACATCACATTTCTACTTTTTGTAAACATATTTTGAGTTTTTATTTATGCTTAATACCACGTACAATTGTTCAGTATGTTTCTTGTTACAGTTCCTGCATAAAATAAATGGTATTTGTCCATCAGAAGGTCGTACGTTATAAATTATTTTGTTATCTTCAATAAGAATGAATACCTGTGATATAATAATAATATATTAATCTGCAAGTGAGCAATGCTCGGTGACAGATGGAAAATATAATACACATAATAAGAATATACATAATACGATAATGTGAAATTTAAAAAAAATCTTCGACCAAATATCTATAAAATACACACACACGGAATAACATGCTTAGAAAATTAGTACACAATAAGCGAGAAGGATAATATACCTAAGAAATTAAAAAATTAAATTAGGTCAATTTGTGTGTATATTCGCTTACGTACGGAAACACATTTTCACTTACAAACAGTTTCAGACACACGCTCATACATACAAGCACGATTCAATATACACACATGTACCATTACTCCTCCTATAACCTTAATGTAAAAATAATACCTATAATGTAATTTAAAAAAATAATAACAATAAAAATAACGCCAAAACAGGAGTCAATGAAGGCATTTAAACATTACTTAATTCAAAGTTAATGTGACCTTCCGTGTCGCCTGAGCGAGATCTTCTGGCACTGCGTGGAGCGTGTTCAGTTTTCAATATCAGCGCACTAAATATTTAATTGATCGCAATGCTATTTCTCTTCTGTTTTTGGTTTTTCATTTTTTAAATTATTAACCATTTTTCACGAACAAAAATGTTCACGTTAAAACGTATCCATGCTCTCTAGGTTCTTGCTTGGGGGCGGCGGTCTATTGTAATAATTAATCTCGAATTTAGAGTTATTTTAGTAATAAACTTTAAAAACAATATATTCCGAATTATCTACAGTTCGATAATAATACGTACTTGTGAACAATTGTTTTTGTGTTTTATTAAATACAAATTTGTTTGGTATTCTGTTGATATAATAACACTTGCTTACGTGTTATCTTATCTGGGAGTTTGCTGAAATTTTCAATCCGCCCCTGCCTTAGGGTTCTTGATCGGAATTGATGGGATGCTGCCTTGCTTGCTTCCGGAGAGTAAATTAGTTTATTGTCCTCCACGTGGTCAAACGCAGTTTGTACAGTTTTTTGACAATAAATTTATTATTATTATTATAATATTGAAAATATCGTACTCCTATAGATTCTTAAATGTCTCGTATCGCAGCAGCAAAAGCTGTTTCGTAGGTCCCCGTGAACTGAGAAGAACAACACCTCCACCTCCAGGGACTTTGAGGACTGCGAAGGAACTCGTTAGGTCTCGCTGCAGAGGCAGAGTCGACCCCCGCGCCTCGCTCGCTCGCTCGCTCGCTCGCATGCGCTGTCGGAGCCAGCCAGCAGCCGTATCCCGGCAGCTCCAGCACCCACCTTTGAGGCACCGACAGGCAATTATTTCGCTCCGGCGATCGCTTTGTGCAGCAGGCGTTGTGCAGCTGGGGGCGAAGCGGCGCGGCGAGCAACGGAAGTCAACCACTCCGGCGCTCCATGTTTGACCTCTGTGGATTGAAAACTACCTGACCGTAAGCCCGTAGCTTTCTTTTTTCTGTTTACTGCTGTCAGCGTCGGGATGTTTGGACGAGAGTGAAAGGGTGGTGGTGTAGTCACGAATTGGGGAATTTACAGCTTATGCTGTAGCTGCCCTAAAACAGTTTTCGTCTGAACGAGACCGATTTTCTATCACTGCGGAAGCTAACGCTGTTGTTTGTCTGGGAGGAAGAATGTTACATCAATAGCTATAGCTTATAGATTTTGCGCGCGACAGCTCAGCCCCGCTCAAAAATCCGACATAGCTACAAGAACTGTTGTTTGTTCCTCGCCGCTGATCTCGTTTGTAGTTGCAGCTAAATG
>NNCF01126988.1:267622-308177 GCA_002313205.1 Laupala kohalensis | reverse complement strand
CGGAAGCAAGCAAGGGACCAACCCATCAATTCCGATCAAGGACACATGGACAGTTGTGAATTTAATATTTATATAATAAATTATTAATAAATACGTATTGTCGTCCACTAATTATGCCGAAATGAATTGCAGATATTTTGTACACTATAAATTCGAAATAATTAACAAGAAGTAAAAGATTTAGTCTTTCTGTCCTTATTTATTGATGCAAAAGGCCTTTTCGGCTGCATGGCGATCATCTTCAGTGCTACAATATTTTTACAAAATATAAATTACATAACAAGTATTAATTGAAACATTCTAAAAACAATTCGCCCCTTCATCTTTGAAAAGTTATTTATTTTCAATATAATATGAAAATATGTATTACAAAATTAATTTAAATTAAAACATTCTAAAACTAATCTACCTTCTTTTTTGAAAAGTTAATAATTTTCAATATAATATGAAATAATAACAGGAAATGAGAAAGCTGGCATATCTGGGTCCTTTGGCAAGCGGTGGCTGAAAACATCGTTGTCTCATGAAGGGTCGGATTATATAAGGAAGTTTCAGGAATTTCCATTGACGGCCCGGGTTTTCCGTGTAACGGACTTCAGTTGTTTTATGGCTAATTTTAGCAGGGGGAGGAAATATCTGGAACTTGATAGTTGAGTGTGAAAATGTTGCAATTAAGTGAATTGTGAATGTGAATGTTTTCTAGTTTAAGTATTTTCCAGTAATTATTTTCTATTTCTAAAATTTGGATATCATTGACCGTGTGGAACGTGTGATTTTTTTTTCTATATGATGTGTGGCGAAATGCGAATGTCCGGTGAGGTGTTAGAAAGCTTGAATGTGTTCACGTAGTCTTTTATCAAAACTGCGTTCAGCTTGTCCCACGTACATCGCGTTGCACTCAACGCATGTGAGCGCGTACACTCCACTTAATTGCGAGAGGGTTGTAGGGTCGTTTGTATGGGAGAGGATGTTTCTCAGGGACTTAGGTGCAAGGATGGAAGTGCAGAGACCGTGTTGTTTTAATAAATTTGCCTGCTTTAGAGAAAGATTGCCTATGTAAGGTCTAATAACGCGAGGAGTCGCGGGGTCTTTAAGGTGGGAAAGTGTTGTGATTTGTTTTCTGTGTTTTTTCTTCTTAATGATGGAATCTATCAAACCATTGTTAAATGCAATTTGTTTTATTGCACATACTACTTTCTGAATTTTTTCTGGAGGAAGTGGAATGGAGAACAGTCGATGTATCATAGCATGGAACGCTGAATGTTTTACAGTTGGTATATGGATTTCGTCTAACGAAACTAATGCAACGTGTTTTCCTTTGGTCACTAAAATGTTCTTGAAGGCGAAGTATTGTAAGCTAAGTGGCGTGTGTAAGCACGTGTTCATTATTTGTCGTAGACTTTATACATGGAAACATAAAAAGGTCAGGAATTTTAAAATTAAAATTTTGTTTTGTAGCCTAACAGAGAATTCTGCTAGTTAAAACTTAATTTCAGCTAGACATCTAGGAAACTCGTGTTTTAACGCGGTATTTGGATATCTTCACAGACTGTATATTCATTCATTAACCACGACATGAAAAAGTAAATTAAGTTATAAGAATTCTATTGTAATTCATTATCTGCAATACCAAATTATGCAACGAATATTATTCAACAAACTATCGCGATAATTTTTGCATCTTAAAATCTTTGGATTTACATTCATTGTTCAATGACTTTAACGATGCTGAACGAAAGGTAGAATGAAAAATATTGTTTTGGGTCTCATTTGCTTCGTTGTGACCTGTCCTAAGTTTTAGTTCTTTTGATCTCTTTCCTAATACGTGTCAATTTTTTTATTACTATTTGGCAGTTGGAGCTATCGCGCTCCAGTGTACTACAGCTATATTGCTTCAAATAAGACCGTTCAATTCTAAAACCATGTATGGTGATATTTTTCTCAATATTTTTATTAACAAAAAGTTAACAACATTTCCGATTGTTGTACAAAATTCAAAGACTCAGTTAACTAGCACTGTTCAATTTTTGAATCCGTGTTGGGAGAGAGGGAGCTAGCGACGTTTTCGTTATTATTTGTTATAAAAAAAAGGTTAACAATATTTTCATTTGTTGTTCAAAATCGTACAAAATTTAAAAAAATACGATAGCAGTGTTCACTTTTTGAATTCGTGTTGGGGGTGGGGGCTGGCGAAATATTTCTCCAATCTCCCCCTTTTCGATAGTTAATAGCTAATGACCGCTACTTGAACAAAATTTCTGTATCATTTTTTTTTATTCGCGTTGGGGGTGGGGGGGTGGATATCGCCCGATCGCACCTCTTTCGTGATTTATGCGCGTCATTTTGGAAAGAATGAAATATATTTTTGTAATGTCAGGTGACACACAGATAAAAGTAATATTAAAAAATACTACGGAAATTTTACTACGAATCAAAGAAAACCTCCATTACCTTCGTGATTTAAAAGATTTTAAAAAAAGTATTTTCTCTATAGGACGAAATGAATTTCACCATCAATTATAATTGCAATTATTTCATTTAAATGATCAGTGAGGTTTGTTTTTCAAATTGAAATCACAATAGTACACATTAGTTTCTTTATTTACGCCTATTTCAAATATTTTAGTGATTTAATTCTACTTAGTACCTTACCTCAGTTAGATTTTGAATTTTTTTGTATTTGTCACAAATAAAATTCAAATTAAATCGAACTATGCAGCATCAACATGAGAAACGGCAGGTGACACAAAAATTTAAAAGCGAAAAACAGGTGACTTAAAAAAAAAAATTGATCGATGCTCATGTAATGGAAATTATGCATCGCCAAAAGAGAGGATCTGCACCAACAAAAATCATTCTATGATGATACCTCCGGTGATTTTATGACGCATGATTGAGCTCCATGTGGGAAATTCGCGCATGGACGAATCACAGACAGAAATGAAGTTACGAGAATATTCAACATACATTTGACGAGCCATTGTGATGAGATTATTTACGCTTAACGTTGTGCGGCGTTTACTAAATTAAGTGGATTTAGGTGGAAAGAAATTTAAGTGGTGTGTGGTATATTCTCTATTGTTTTGTAGGTGTTCTAAAAATATTTTAAAATGAATATTATCAAATATTCATTTTAAAATTGGCATTGGATATAATTAAAAAAATAATTGTAGCTTATGACCTTTTTTTGGCAATCACAATGTAAATTTGTTGTATGTTTTAAAAAAACTCAGCGTTTCGAATTGAAGTTGTCGCCGTGAGGTGTAAACTGGACGACGACTTCGATGTCGTGACGAAACCTAAATTACTACAACACAATAAAACACAATAAATTTAAAACACACAACTTCGAAGTTCCTACTCGGGAGGCTCAGATCAGGCCAGATGTTGTTGTGTATGGGCGGTGGGAATCGAGTTGGGTAGTACAGTGGTAGCGCACCTGCGGCCAAAGCAGGATGTCTCGGGTTCGAGTCCCTGTCTGTCACAATTTTCACCCGGCCGTAGGCGACGCACAATACATTTCAGTTGTGATCGTCCAAGTTATAATTATTTAACTAGATTATATAATGGACGTATATAGTAGAATTACATCTAATTTTATAAATTTATGACGGGCCTAAATGTGTGCGAGGAAATATGACACTATTCTGACAAGAAATACGGAAAATTATCTCGGTAACATAGTTTATGCAAAATTACCTAAAACAGCAACCGATGTTCTCGTAAAACGAATAAACCTAAGAAAAATTGGTTGTCATTGTTATATTCTTCATAATCATTTTACAAAATTTCATCGTAATTTCTTATAAAAATTTATAATTTACCAAAGCTAATCGTGAACTTGAACATAGTTCACTGCGTATTTGTAAGATAAAACAAATTATTATATTTGAATTTTTTTAACAATTTTCGTCAATATTGACGTTTTTGTAAAATAATTTTTGGAAATGATAATTTTGAAATTGTAAATATTTGTAGCTTTTCACATTAACTTCCCAGCTCATATAGCTGTGACGACTGAAAAGTGAGATCTTCTTCCTCTATCCACCTTTTCCTAGTACCAATAACTCTTAACTGCTACTAACCCTCCACTTGGGGCAAGTTGTTGGTAAACCCAGCTGACCGGCCCACCTACTATCAATACACTACCACCCAACTCCTACCTCCTATCGCTCCATATACGTTTATATAAGTTTCTAAGATAAGCTCCATATAAGTTTTTGAGATAAGCTTCAATACCACGCTACATTTCCCATTTAGAAATACTACAATGAAAAACGTTGTAAATACATTGATTACAACAACATGAAAACATATTTTTCGTGTTGTTTGTAAATATGATGCATTTTCTAAGTACAAAGTAGGACAGATTTTGCATATTTACTACCTTAATGTTTTTCTATCACAAAATTTTAAAACCTGACTTAACGCGTGTATTGCAATCGATTATATGATATTAGGTTCCTTTTTAAATAATCATTGCTATTAATTTATAGATATATGTTTCATTGACTTTGTGAGCATATTTAATAAACCGAATTTTATTCTGCGACCGTAATGGAAGCCCAACGTGTCAGTGAAAATAACTGTTACGCTAATACGCACGAAAGTAAAAATTGTGTTGACAAAAACTAGAAAATGAATATTATATAAGTGAGTCATAAAAAATAATAGAAAGAACACACGACTTCATTATATGAAACTTGGGTTTCAGCAAAATAACAATCATTACGTTATTATATTATTCATATTATTGATAACTGGAAGTACCATATAAATTAAAATGAATTTTTATTCCCATTCAAATATTCAAATTGGTATTTTGGTTTCATATTATTTACCGAATTATACATCACATATTAAAGTTCGTGGTATTCATTGGATACTTTAGACAGTTATGTGTCTGTTGAGCCGAGAATCCTGTGTCCCAGTGCTACCAAATCCTGAGGACGAACTCAGGTATTTGATTTTAAAACAGTTTCAGGGAAAAATCCACTTCAGAGGACAAGCGGAATCAATATAATATTGATACGCTAGGATATGTCCAAAGAAATATCATCAAAATTCCGAATTGTACTCTGATTATTAATCTGCGTTCATTACAAGTCCAATATTATATGGATAAAATATAAAAACCTTCTGATATTAATACTATTTAATTAAAACAATACTGTAATAACTTTGTAATGCCTGGAATTAGTGTTTAAAATTACGAGTATTTTCGAAAAATACTACCTCAGAATAATTTAATATTTATTAATCGCGTGGAATGTGGGAGCCTGTTTATGTAGATAACTGCAATGACACAAGAAATTATTGCATTTACGCAATTTTTTATTAAAGAAACATTCATTTACAGAACAAACTGATGAATTATATTTTAAAAGCGTAACATTAATAAATTTTAATCATTCAAAAGAGTTGTGAAACCATAACAAATTATGACCACTAAACAGCGACATAATGAATCACTTGGAAATTGTGAATGGCGTGTCACTGAACACAAATGCTCGTATATTACAACGAAATGTGCCATTTCCCATCTCGTTATATTATGGCGTTAATTTATTTGAAGTTTCGTTCTGAAAAGTCAATACCGTGAAACATTTCCCAATAATATTTGGCAAATCAAAAATATTTTTAGACGTAAACTGCAGGGATAACATGATATAATTTATAATAATAAAAAGAAACAGCGTGCGTGGTTTTCCTTCAGGCAAAAATCAGTTGATAGCACATGCAATGAGTCGAGTTTCAGAAAATACAAAAATACAACTAAAATAACAATTTTAATTGCAATGTATGGTGTTAAAACAAAACTTTTTGCTAAATTTTTTCTTCGAAGAAACACAATTGTTCTTATTGTTCTTAGAAATATTTATTCTTGTTTGGATATTTATAAATCGAGAAATCTATAAAGTACAGTTTAACTGTGTCTGGACATACCTACGCACATACTAGAATTCTCATTGTTCCTGGTATGGCAAAATAATAAGAAATAACGATTTGGTATAACTCTTCAATTGTACCTTTATAGTTAACATTTTGATTTGTTATGTTTTATATATTCACGGGGACATGATATTTTTTTATCGTTTTACTTATACAAAAAATAAAATTATATTCTTAACTAAAGTTACCCAAATAAGTTAAATATAAGATTTCTTAATGTGTGTTACTAATGTACGGGTAATCCCCAGAAAAATTCGTTTCAAAATTGTATGTGGGCGTTCTGTAAGGTAGTTCTATAATCCGAGTCCCCTATTCTTTCGTCAATACAAATCTACTATGAAGTTTATATTGAAAGTAACAGAGAATCATTAGGAGATTGCGAATGGAAAAGAGAAAATCACGATGCCTAAAACCACACTTCCGTAGAATTGTCAGAAGAGAATTGATATTATATAATGTGAAGTTCAGTCTCAGAGTAAATGTCACCAGAACGAAGATAAATTATGTATTATATGATATTAAGTATTAAACCATGCGGTAGTAAAAATATATTCGCTAAACGTAATTTTGAATTAAGATTTTATTCTTCAAAATCATTTAAAATCTTTCATTTTAATAAAGCGTATTATGGATATAAGCTTTATCCAATAGTTGGTAATTGTGGTGCTTTAGCAACATTATCAAAGCATGATAAATTGAAAGACGTTTCTATGTTGCTCATTTTTTTATTATTGGTGTTAAAAAGCTTTTTCGGCTGCATACTGACGATGGTTGCTATGCAGCCGAAAAAGCTTTTTAACACCAATAATAAAAAAATGAGCAACATAGAAACGTCTTTCAATTTATCATGCTTTATCCAATAGATGTAATTGACTTTACACAATTTATACCACGGCTTCAAACACAGATAGACGTAAAACCAGTCGAAATTTTCTCTCTTACTTTCGTTCCTCTTCCTTTTTTATCCTTTTATTCTCTTCTTTCTTTCTTTTTTTTTCTTTCTTTCTCTTTTTATTCTTTCTTTCTCTTTCCTTCTTTTCGTTGCGTACGTAAGCATTCATTCACATGAAAATTTGTTACATAAATCTCATTTATTTGTATACATTTAGTGTAGCTTAATTTTTTATATCTTATACTGCTATTGTATAACATAAATTTACGGAATAACAAAATCAATCAGATGTATAGTATGATAAAATTCTTCCAATACAGTGCCCTTGAATGTAGGATACTGATACATGCTTTGCCATGTACCTCATCTGCGAAAACCTTGGTGTATCCAACTAAGCATCTTCTGCAGCTGATTTTGACTCGCCCTCGGTTCACGCTCCTCGTGAAATGCCGTTTTGCACGTTCGAATGGGTTGGGAAAAGGCTTCGTCGCGGTGACCCACAACCACCAACCACTACCCGTCCTGACTCAGGCTTCCACAGGCGACCGCCAACGACACCCAGCGCTCCGCACGGACAGCGCTGGAACTACCACACACACACCGCTTGCGTATTTCCCACGACTCAACCTCTCCGCCCCCCCCCCTTCCGCTCTACCACCCCCCACCAGCGTCCCATGGCGCCGAGAAACGAATTGAGGATATTAACACAGTAAATCTTTTCACAACGACCGCGCGTTGTTTTAGTTGTTAAGCCCCAAATTCGGTTTCGGAGAATTAGGCAGTGAACTCGCCATTTGTTTCTTGGGACGAGTCCTTCGTTCAGATGCACGTTCTATACATGTATAGAATAAGATTTAATCATGTAAAACAAATGAAATAGCGGGACAAGAGTATAAAACATGCAACAATGTCTCTCTCAATTACTGACGTCATTAACATTACCCTTTGTGAACTGTCGTAAAAAAGGAACAAAAATCTAATCATAGGATATTCAATTTAGTAATTCATATTTCTCTAAGAAAATAAATAAGAAAATTGATGTAGTAAGGAGAGCAACCCTTATAAATGATTTATTACGGTATAATGCAAATAATATGATATTAAGCTAGACGTGATTACCCTTAGTTATGAGCAAAACCTATAAAGTTTTCATGAGTAGTCGTCTTTATGAAAATTATGTGTCCACGTACTCAAAGTTGAACTTCGATCCATTTCTTAAAGTTTATCAAGTGCAATAACTTCAACTCTCGTATATGCAACAATATGTAAATTTTCAAAAGTGTTTATTTTTGATTCACCGAAAAGAAAATTCTAGTGAAGAACTGATACGAATAATTACGATGAAATACTTAGAAATACTGACGGTGGAAATTGTTCACAAAACACACCTTCGCGAAAGTTAAGTTTTTCTCGATCCAACTTCAAAAGAAACGCATTCAGTGTAGTAGTATATTGCGAATATTCGTACGATGTGACAGAAAATATTCAATCAGAGGAAGTGTCAGAAAACTGTTTCATGTAACTGAAACATGCAAATGTGACGGGGTAATCATATGGAATTCTTTTGAATATTGTGTATGGTACGATACCACGTGTTCAAAATTTTCATACAAAAAGAGAAAGGTAGATACAATGATTTCAAAGAACAATAATGTACGTATCAAGTGAAGAAGAATTGTGCCATTTTACGTCGCTCGAGTTTCAAATTAATTTTAAATGTACTTTTGGCAGTGTATTCCGGTTTAGTTATATACGTTTTAGAGTAGCACGTGTTGGAAAATAACTATTTCACTGATAGTTTCACTAATAAAGTTTACATTTATTCCACGTAACTGTAGAAAAAGGTATAATGTTTTAGTGGAAATTTTCATTAAGTATGTGGTAGGTGACAGTGACATTATGTGTATTTCATCGTAATGTTTCAATTTCTGGTTCAATTCACTTTATGGAAGAATTATAATTGGCAAGGAAGTAGTGGAGGTGGTGGTGGTTGGGGCGCAGAGGCTTCGTTTCTCCAAATTCGAAATATATCAGAAAAAAACATAAACATTAATAAAACATTACGTAAACACTTAAAATATTTTATAACAGCTAAATAAATAATAGCGGAGCTTATAAAATACATATCAAATACTCTTAAAATTTTAATATAAAATTTTTAACCAGTTCTAAAACCTTCTTATACGTGGATATAGAAACACCTCTCCCGGGTCTTATAAGGTGGATACTCATCGCTCTTTAGTCTTCCCATTAGAAGTCCCACGCGTGTTTCGTCTGTGAATCCTCGTCTCCTCGTAGCAAAGCATAATCCCTGCGAGGAGTCTGCAGGTTGATTTGCATGGCAATGCAACACGTGACGCTTGTGAATTGGGATGGCTATGATTCAGCACCAAGAGGGACAACAAGACAAGGACAGATAGATATAGAGAGAGGCTCGGGTTAATTGCATTTCTGCAGTGGAAACGAGATCAAATGTATTTGTAGCAATTTCTGTGAAATCAGAAGAAGAAAATATTTTCGCTGGCGCGGTAAAGTGAGAGTATTTTGTGTCCAGTTTTCAGGATAGGTACAAAATACCTTGAAACCAATAATAGAACACTGACGCGTTATAAAGTTAAACTGCAAATAAATGGGATGATTTTTTGATACGGAACTTATTAATACGAGTGATTTGAGAAGTAAGTTATGAGTTTATTTCATAACATAAAGTGAAATCGCAGAACTGAACTGTTCATTTTACTTGTTCCATATCCCATCCTGGTATTTCTCCTGTATACCTCCTGGTAGAGGTGGATTTGCCATAGATGGAAATGTCATTTAATGCTTTTGTTATTACTGAATTTTTACTGAATATAACACCTACTGTTCATTTTGAAACAATAAATGATTACAATACGTATTTATAAAATAATTTCTTTTGTAAGTATTAAATCCGTCAATGCTCTTAGGGCTCGTGATCGGAATTGTTGGGAAAGTTCCTTGCTTGTGTCTGAAGAGTAACTGATACGCCACTTGGATATACGCAGTTTGCAACTGCTTTTTTGTCAAATAAGTTTATTTATTTATATTTATTAAAGATTTACAATAATCAGAGAGTTATTGTATTAAGCACTTTACATAACTCCTAGAACACAGAAAAAATAACAGTAACTTGAAAAATGGAAATACTGTGAAGGATGCCTTCTCTAAAACCAAGTGTTGCAACATGTACGGACGGGCAATGTATGACTTGTAGTGATGAGTTTAGGTTAATCAAATGATTTCGATGTATTGAAGAGAACGGTTGTCTCGTACTGAATGGGAAGAGGTCTCAGTGAAATTTCTCTTCCAAAAATGCCGTTGAAAATCATGTTGTAGATAAGTCTATAAATAAGTCGCAAAATCGGACAGAGGTAAGAATGATCAAAGTAACTTCCTGACATTTATTTGACTTTTCGACATAATCACCCTAAGCATTCAGCAGCACACGAGAATCCTCTTGGATTATCGCAACATCTTTTTCAAAATGACGGCAACCCAAATGATTTTTAGGGGTCCAAAAGGATGAAAATGACTTGCCAGTCATTGCGAATGATTTGTTACACGCGCTGCACCGTGACTGCAGTTGACACCTCCGCACGACGTTCTTTAGTCCACAAAAACAAAGACACAACTAAACGCTGTTCTTGACGTGTTCACTCATGCAACACCGCCATCGTTCTTTAGCTGCCTCTGACTGACTGAGTGCCTACCAAGTGTCACGCAGCCTTTACGACAAGCTGCCATCTACTGGCGAAAATATGCGCTCGTAATTTAAAACGGTATAAGGTAAACTGACTTTTACGACTTATGTATTGACTTGCCCTCGTATTTTGAGACTGATTTACTGGCGGGAATTTTAGAAAAAGTAGTAATTTCGGTGCAGGTGTACTCAAGATACTCAAATGCACCCAAGGCTTTATTTGGACAGACCGATCATGGAACCTCACCTCTTCGATAGAGGTTAACAGAGCTCATACAGGAAACTACACCCGTTGTTCCCGATTGTGGCAATTTGGAGAATGGCGCAGATTACGGACATAGATACTGATGCACATTTTGCTAGCTTAATTTTTCCCGTCGCTAGACACGGGATCAGTAGCTTAGACCGTGAAGGCTCTGTGGAATTTTAATCGAACACAGTCTTCTCACTGGTGCCAGAGCTGAAAGACTTCCGAGGTATTCGAAATCTTACAGACTTTTTTTGAGATACATGCAAAAAGATATAAAATAAAACATTTAACGGAGTCTTGACACGTTGAAATCAAATCCCGTCACATGAAGCAAAGTCACCCCATTCCAGCTTCATTGTTTATTGTGATGTAGTCTTATTGTGATGATGTCCGTCTTCAAATTCCTTATTGCAAAATGAGTAACAGTTGTCACTGAAATAGTCAAAAATTGTTTAACGCTTAACGAACACTCTTCCTTCCAAATTATAGTAATATAAATATATCTCAATTTACAATTTAATACATTTCTTATACTCACTAAAATTACCTTTTTTTATTATTTGGCTGTAAAAAAAGGGACCCATTGTATAGCTGGTATTCACTTCCTGCGCATCTATTGCTGTGAGCAGTTGTTGCTTTAGTTGCTGCTTTTAGTTACTTTATACAATAACATTCTAACCAAAAAACTCTATATAATTAAGTAAAATATATTTCAGGTTTGAAAGCCAAAATGACGACACGGCTTTCAAACCCGAAAGACACTTTACGTAATGAGACTGGCCGTGAAAGCCTTCAAATTCTATATAATGTGGAAAGTTTACTTTACATTGCATGATTTCCCTAATCCCCACAGATAAAAACATGTTCAAAAATATTTCCTAAAATAGGTTATAAAATCAGTTATGAATTATGACGTTATAATGAATCATTGACTTTTTAAAATATTAATATTTTTCATATTTGTTATTTATTTGAATAATTGATAAGACGTCATTAAACGGAAGTTTTGGGAGTGAAAGTAATGCAGTACTGTTATTCCCTATCGTAGCCCTTTTTAAGAACGCTCCACGCCAGTTCAGATTTTGTCCCCTGTAACACTTTACTTATTTTTTCGTTGGTTCCGTATGATTGTGATAAAAATAGCAATAATAATTTGGATTACGATTTTAACGCATTTCTATTATCAAAAAAACCGAAGGAACACTTATGAATAACCAGGTCATCCACAGATAAGACTTCAATCCTTGTCCCAAGGGACGAGAAGTCCAAATATGAATTTTCATAACAAACCCTTCGATTCCTTGTCGATGAACCTTTTTAATGCACTAGAACCCGGTTCCCCTCTATCATGGGGTGCAAATGGGACGTAAACATGTTCGCCCTAAGGGCCCCGCCCGTTGCACGACGCAATGCCCCGCCCATTTGCAGTCTCTCGCCGCGGGTGGTGCCCTTTCGCCCTACGCTGGGAGGAGTAAAGGGCAGGGGGCCATTCAAGGTTCACTTAGACAATTTCGAGGAGTTGATTGTATTTCGAAAATTTAGAATTGCGATGTTTGAAAGCAAATGCCTGTTACGGCGTATAATTGCACAAAAAGAGAGGTTTATGGAAACTAATATTGAAAAATCAAAATGTCATTAGTAAAGGAATCGTTTTAGAGAAAGTAATTTACATTGTAGTCATAACAAATAAGATTTGATTATTTAATAAATGCAATGACACAAATTGGAAATTTCTCCAAAACAGCGACATTTTGTTCTTCAAATAAAAACATGATATTTCGTACCGTATTCCTCCCTGCGGATAATTTTTTCTTATACACTGAGAATTGATTTCTTTATGAAACAGAGAAAGTTGATGGGAAAAAATACCCTATTTCAATATATAGAAAGCTCTTAAAATGCCACAAACACAAAAGTATTTTCATCAGATTGTAAAAATGCACCTCTAAAATACATTTAAATTTCATTTCAATTTCATATTTGTACACGAATGGCCTAAAAAAGCTACAAACTGCCGTATAACTTGCATGCAATTCCTTGCACGAGATGATGTATTGTAAATAGAAAAAAACTGCACCAACTGGGAACAAATGTGGAAAAATTCTTCATAACTTTATTTACTGTCACATTAAGATATTACCTCAATAATCTTTCAGGTTATTAGGGTTGTTTTTACCATAAACTAAGCTAATTTGATCTCCTAATTACACTGAAAATAAACTGGAACCACCGTAATATTTGCAAAAGGTTTAAAAACTTTAAAAGTTACATTTGTGTGAAATCGCATCATTTGACATGCAACATTGACATAAAATTAAAGTACTAAATTTTTGTATCAATTAATCCATTGAAGATTTGAATAATTTTTGTATACATTTCGTTCTGATTTTACTCAGAGTACTTACTCCACTTAGATGTTTAAACTAACTTACTCCACTTGCCAAGTAATTTTGATACTTTGTGTAAAATTATATATTGAAACATCATTATCAGTCTCTCAGATTCTACAGTGATCGCAAGTTGTATTGAAACATAAGCATTTTTCCCTCCGCTACTAGATACATACTGGGTCATAGCTCTAGCGTGGGGTTTCAATTACGAACGAGAATATTTATGCCAACGTGGCTGAACTTTCACTCAATATTATCAGTTTAATTTTTGTTGTGTAAGTCGTAAAGAAATGAAACTTTTCAAATGAGTGATAGAGAAGTAAATATTTGTAAATAATCATCATGAAAAGGAATAGACTGTTTTTAAGTTCGTATTCTTTAATGATCCGGAGGGAGAATCCTGGGATATTGCGTGAAAGCAGTTCGCATGCCAGAAAGAGACCATCTCCGCTTGCCGTTTTATTGCCGTCTCCTGCGCGTTCGTTAATTGGCAGACGACGAGCGACGCCGGCCACCCGCCGCCGACAAGATGCTTTTACGACGAAAGAAGAAGGGTGCAGAGCGAATTTATGGATCGCCCATGGAAGAACCTTGAGGTCCACCCGGAAGCTCCGAAGGCGCGGACGCTCGTGCTCTCGCCACGCACGACTGTTTGCCCTGGAAGGGCTTCTCGTGTATCCCTGCAGACACTTCAGTCCGAGGAGGGAAGGAGTGGTATTGATCGCCATCACTGGATATGAAAGTCTACCGCACGGATTGACTCGAACTTAGGCTTCGAATGAGGTTCTTCCTCTTTCAATAAAAACAAGTACGGTCCCACTTATAAATAATAAATAAAATAATATTGTCCAAAAGCAGATATACAAGATGCATATACTTACATGGAGGAAATTTAACTATTTTGTTTATTTAATAAGTTTATATGTCTGAGTTCGGAAACTTTTGCACTTACGTAAAGAAAATAGGCAAGACCGAATAAGTTATGTATGATTGTGGGAAAGATGCACCGGAGTACCAATTGTGGGATAGCAATTTACACGGACCAAAAGGTGCAGAATTGATAATAAGGATGAAAGAAAATGATATGGCTAATATTTGTGACAAGAAAAAATTAATTGAAACGAAGAAGGAGTTAAGAATTTTTGAAGAATTAGAACGAAAATTAGAATAACACGAGATGCAAGGTTGGTGTCATGTAGAGAGGAATATGAAGATAATATGTTAAGAATTAGAAACCCGAAGTGACTTCATTTAGATGCAGGGTGATATATGTATTTGTATTAGATCTAAATTAATTAATTAAATTAAATTAAATTAATTTACTCTCTGAAAACAAGCGAGATCGATGGCACTAAGCCAGAGTAGTAAAAATTTTTTGCGCACTTCAAAGCTGAATCATGACTTCTAAAATAAAAACAAGAATAATTAGCTGCTCAATCAACAAATGTACGTTCAATTGAATATAAAGAAATAAAATTTGTGCTCCATCAAATCTTTAAATTATTTCAAAAATATTCCCAATTTCTCTTAAATATTAGAATAACTCAAACTTAGAAGCAAACACTAATATTGACATTGCCATCTCCAAGTGATGTACTCCTTAGGGCCCAAGTTTAGAGGATCTACAAATAAATCAGCCTCTTTCCGCGGGAAATTTTGAATGTGATATTATATTATAATAAAGGATTATTTGGTAAGGACATGTGAAATAGAATTTACTATCAAAATGTCAACTAATTAGAAATGAAATTTAAGAGACTGTCCACATAGAAATCATGTCAAATATTTTTATTACAATGGCTAGTACGCTGAGGCTACGATGTGGAGACGAAAGAAGTCCTAAAGATTTTGCGTTGTGTAATATAGAGTGGAATTTTAGTAATTTTAAACTTATAGAATTTCCAGTAATTTTCGAATTATTTGAGGTAAACAACTGACCGGAAAAGAATTACCGATACTGAATTATCGTTTCCACAGTTTTGATCTGTATATAATCTCTTTGCTTTGACTTTAAATAATATTATAACTTTATAATATTATTTAAAGTTGTATATTTTTCTATTCTGCAACTCTAAGAATACAGCTTATTTAGCTGCAATTAGGTCATGAATAATAACTCTTTTTTTTTTTTCAAGATTCTGGTCGTCCTTAATTTGACCTTCATTAGGACAACAAAAAGATTTGTGGATCTTACAACATGTTCTAATGATATATTTTGTTTTACATTTTACGAATGCATGTTTTGATTGACATTCACCTGGTTACATCCTGTATTTTTCCCATGAGCTTTCCGTATTTTCTTATCAAAAAATTAAGATAAAATGTAACAAAACATGTACACATGTAATTTTCTTGAACTACATGTATACATGTTTTGCAACACGGTGAACCTGGGTCATATCCCCATTCAGGGGATACGTGACCAGAGATAGCTCCCATGCTGGGAGCACTTAGGCCCGGTTTCTACGTATCTACGTGTGGGATGACATTTTAAACTCACAACTCCTTAGGCGGGTGGCGTAGTGGACAGCTGCGACCAGAGCAGGAAGTCCCGGGTTCGAGTCCCGGTCGGTCGCATTTTCCACTTCGCCGTTGACGATGGCAACACTTCTCCACGAGTAGGTATTCGGAAGTTATGAGTTCAGTATTTTCATGTTTTACTTACTACTGTGCATTATTTTCCTACTTTCGTTAGTAGTTCAATTAAGAGACTGATTGGTTTACGAATTAATGAGCTGTTGATGATATAGTGTGTTAGTAGTTAACCCTAGAGAAGGGACATCACGGGTCTTGTATTGCTCCTGGCGCAACTAGAGACAGCAATCGCTAACGGCACGCTTCTCTCAGGAGAACAGACGCTTCGACACATCCCTCACTTCGTGGGCGCGTGTCGCAAGGGAGTGGGAATTTCGAAGGGACGCAGGAGTACGAAGGGACAAGCCAATTCCACGGCGAAGATTGGCCCAGAGGACAAGCAAGCGCCCCTCGCGTTTTTGCTTCGCTTGGCGGCCACCAGCAGCGCCGCCATCGCTCGCTTTTGTGGCCGCAGTGTTGATTTATATGGTCCCGGAAATGCGACAAATTGCTTCAACCTATTTATATAATGCGATGGATGTTATTACTTTTCTTCGGAACTACGGTTTGTAGGAGGGAACTTAATATCCTCTCCTGTTTTCGCCTCAGAAGATGTATTGTGGAAAAGAATGAAAAGGTGTTAACTGAAGGTTATTTGTGTCTTTGTTCTCTTTACGAAATGGCTCATGTCCTTTAGTTCCATGCACTTTGAATCTGTATACTTGTAGAGACTAGTTTTTGGATCTTAATGATCACCTGTCTGTGAGACGTGATGCCTTTTATATCTTCCGTCTTCATGTGTTTCATTTGTGATTTTAAATCATTTTTTGGGTAAACTATTTTTTAGATATCATATTATCGTGTATAATTCACATATTTTCTAAATTGATAAAAATGATTCAATATTGGAATAGAGAAGTACATAAGGTTAGAATAGGAATTTAAAGAATATTGCAAGGAATTTTCTTGTACTCAGTCACATTTATACTCACATTTTTTTAAATTTTCATTGTCAATTTTTTTTATCGGTGCAATAACCAGTCAGTCTTGTTGTAAAGC
Organism: Laupala kohalensis; assembly: GCA_002313205.1. Classification (NCBI taxonomy): domain Eukaryota; kingdom Metazoa; phylum Arthropoda; class Insecta; order Orthoptera; family Trigonidiidae; genus Laupala; species Laupala kohalensis. The sequence goes on along the minus strand of NNCF01126988.1, from coordinate 291,339 downwards.
GTGAAGCTCCGGGCACTTTCATGTTTTTCTGAGAAATAACTGACGATATTATTTTGTTTTTACTATTATTGAAACAGGAGAGATTGGATGTGACGACACATGGTGACCCATGAAAGCGGGTAAACGTTGTATCTAAACGATTGTGTAATAATATACAATTTAAAAATTTTAATGTTATTCTTGACGAAATATATAAATATATTAATACTATTAAAATTTCTTGAATTTTGGTTGTCGAGAAACAGAAAATAAAGACGGTGAAATGAGGAGTTGCGTGCGACATTTCTTCATAAGCCACGATAAAGAATGTAAATACATTCAAAAACGTCGGCGAGATGAGTATTTTTTATTTCATACCGGTTGACAAATCCTCAAGATATAATAATAGTATTAACGTGTTTAGTCATAAATATATATTAAACATTTTAATTGTACCTTATTACACAAAATAATTTAAGAACAATGTTACGAAAGTATTACACATGTAGTTTTCATGTGAATGAAGACACTATAGCGAGTATACCTATATTCTGATGGATTTAAACATCTAAATAAGGAGGTCAATTTCCCTATAAATTGAAGTAAATAGGGTGTTACATAGGGGAATGAGAGAGTGTAATCTACCGCGTGCTTTTTATCTAATTCAGAAATAGGAATATATTGTGCAACATACTTCGTCCAATATGAGACAACGACAGGTGAATATAATGCTGAAATCTACGAGAGGTGGACGACCCGCGATATTATAGAAAAAAAAGCAACGTCAAAAGATTTCATTGGTGTAAGCACGTGTGAGGAATGAGTAAGGAAGTAATTTCATGGGAAACTACACCGGAGGATTATGAATATTGTGTTGTGTGTGTATTTTACTGAATAATGACATTATAAAGGCATTAATTCTTCTTTGGCGGTCTTAAATGAGGGATTATGAATTACTATTATGGATGTGTCTCTTTTGATTTAGCATCTCGCCCCGTGAACGTGTTTCTGTGCAACACGTGTCTCCTATTCATTCGAACAAGCNAAAAAAAAAAAAAAAAAAAAAAAAAGAGGAGCAAGGTGAACGTAGCTTCCTTTGACGGCTCGTGAGTCAGAGAGGCTTCAATGAGTTCCTACTTTTTCATCTCCTCTCCCCACTCTTCTCTCTTCTTCCCGATCCGCCTCTCTGCGATTGATCTCCTTGATGGATCGCCGCAAATAAATCGCTCGGCGAGGTTCGTCTGTTTCGGAAAGTGGAAGGCTGCAAGGCGAAGCCTTCAGTAACAAGGCCAAGATGTCGGGGCATTTATGAGAATCTTCTATTTATACTTGTAGTCATGTAACCTTACTCAGATAAAAATAAACCTAATAAAAAAATTTAAGGTAATATCAATTAATTTGTTTATTGAACTTAACGTTGTCATACGCAGTTTGAAATTGCTCTCGTGAGAATAAATTATTTGTTTATTTATTTAAAATTAGTCTAACGGGCGTGATGTTGGTACAGGGATTGTACACAGTGTAGCAAACGCTTTTACTTCACCATAGTCCTCAAGGGTAAGAGTACCTCTCGTTTTGTTGGCAATAATTGCGAATTTATTTAAACATTAATCTATTGCCAACATAGTACAACAATTCAATTCACTTGATTTTGTGGTACTATTCTTTTATTTCTCCTTCGAGTGTGTGAAACGAATAATACCGTGTGTCTTAGTTTGTTGCGTTATTAACTAGTATTTTTTTTACAGCAAATAGTCGTTTTTGTGGCTACTGTTAATATTTATTCGGATATTACTAATTCGTAGAAGTTGGCAATTATTGTTAAGTAGCCATATTGCCCTATTTTCGGTAAAGTTGTATGACTGTGAGTGTATTAAAGTACAATGAGTGCTTGAACGTCTCCGGTTAAGAATGTGGTTATATTTTTCGTATTAAAAAGAAAATGTGTCGTCTTAAAATTAGTATTATTGAACTTTCGTCTTTGCCGTACCCAATTCGAATAAAAGTTTAAAGTTACATGTTTACTGATTAAAAAGCTTTCTCTTGTACGAATTTCGAGAATTATGCTTTTTATAAGAAATGAGAAGGCAAGATAAAAAGCAAAAAAAATCATGTAAATTAGAAAATGAAAGGTGTGAAAATCCGAGGAAAATTTCTGATAGCTTAATTTATTACATAATTTTGCCATACAAGTACATGATATATATGTAAGAGATCCATGTTCAAATCCTGCTTGGAAATAAAAAATTTGCACAATTTCAATATTCATTATGTCACTGTATGATAAGGCCTAAACTTTGAACTCAATACTTAAGATGAAATGTTCTTCTAAAAACAGACTTCGAAAAATTCAGAAGACGTGGGTGGGTATTATAAAAGAACAGATACATAAAAGAGGTTTGTTTGCGTTTTTGATATCCTTCTTGGCTTTTGATTCTTTTAAAATTGTAGTTGTAAACCAAACAAATTCTTTGTGGACTGAATTAGCAAGCAATGCTCGTGAATACAAGCGTACTATTCTGCTGACGTGCATTGAAAAGATTTCAATACTCCGGAGTAATCTTTGATTCTCCTATATTTCGTTCTTTTAAAGGAAATGCAGGTTGCGGAAGGTCGTATCGCATGCATAAAGATGGTAAGGTGTGATTCATTGCATTCTTAATGATACAGTGTATCACATTATCCCACACTTAATAACATATGTGATATCTCAGGGAATGGAAAACCTAAGTACACTTTCTAAAATTAGCATGTTTAAATTTTTGGGCCACGTACGCGAATAAAAACATGACGGTAAACACAATGCTTTAATTTATTGATAGTCCTACCTCAAATTATCACGAGTTACCAAAGAGAGTTTGAAAAGTTATCTCATTCACATCATAAAAGTTTTTTTATACTTTTTCTCGATTGTACGTTGAACCCTCGCCTTGAAACCTTTGCCAATAGGATTGTGCAGAGCATGGTAATTATGTTAATTGGTGCCATTACTCTGTCGAGAGAATACGCAGTGTCAAGAGCGATTCATTTATGACTGGGCCACTGCGGTAGCGTTGTCATATTTGTGTAATGTCCAAGGGACAACGCATTAATTCCATTGCTATTAACTGAATTATGTAGCATAAATCCTGCTGAATTCGGATTAATATTTCTTTTGCCTCCGAGCACTGAATAATAATGAACAAACAATACAAGTGAAACTCTATTAAAGTCCAATTAATGTACTGGTGAGAATTAAATCGAATTAAATATATTTGAGATTATATATAATAGAGTATTTGTTAAATATATTCTAGATTACGTAGAAATACGGTGTTTTGTTTTGAACAAAACTATGTCTGGATGTCATTTGTTCTTGCACTAATTAAGTAAAAATATACATGGGATCATTGGCCATTGGGACAATTAATTGACGATAATAAATGCATTGCTTGCACGTGAACCACTCGATAAAACAATTAGTGATTAACATCAAAATCAGTTTTTTTTTAAACTCTATTTAGCACTCTGTGATTTCCTCGTTCATAAATCAATATAAATCCGAACCCGGGTGTGTCACTTGCGGATGGTGTATGCCAATTATTTCCCTATGTAATGTGTTCGGCGTTGGGGGAAGTAATATTGCAGTCTCTTTACTGCAATTAAGCCCTTTCATTAAGTTAATAAATTGTGTATCATCGTGTGAAAATGTTCATTTATATATTTATAGAACACAAACCGAATAATGCATTCAATAAAATTTAAAATTCATAAATACAATTCAGTTTAAATATTTGTCGTATTTAAGTCATTGATGTTCGAAAAGGGAGAATAAAACATGGAACCTTTCCAGAATATTAAGGATAAAGCATTTCAATTTGAATTTAGATTCGGATATTTCTTAATCGAAGAGAATAATGTATTGTATTAATAGTCTAAGCTACAAGGGGTGAATAGTGTATGTATGTGTATATCTATCTATCTAAATATAAAATTGGTGATTCAATTGTTTATATTACTTATTTGTTTTATTCATTGTTACAATTTGTATCAATGATTTTACTCTTGTAATATAAGTACTCACTTTCCAGAAGATTTACAAAATATCGCATAGAGCAGGGTGTGTTCTGGATTAAAATATGGGTGTTATATCTTATGAAATTCGGAAAAAGAAGAATCGTTTTCCATACGTTTTTATTCGTATATAACCATTTAAAAACCTATAGTGACCGTAGAATAAAATCTGAAATATTTTAAAAAATTGTAATAAATTTGACGAAATAGCCGAAAGCAGCAGTTGGGAATGACATACTTAAATATATTAAATAAGTTGTTATATTCTAACCAAAATATTAAAGACTTAAAGCAATCATTAATGGATTCAAAATGTTAAACCAATTCATAAATAAAACATAATATTAAATGAAATACTTATTTACACAGTGAAATAAAGATATAAACAAATATACCAACATTCAAAGAAAATTTTGTACTGTGAATTTATATAGTTTACGTTACGTAGGGTATTGAAACATCTGTCAACAGGTCTGAACATTTGAGCTTATTTGCCCGGTGTTGCCCGGTGTTACCTGGGGTTCTTATATACTATTCTTAAATCATTTGCTAGTTTCCATATTTCTCTACTTTGTAAGAAAATAAATAAATAACTGATTCCAGTATTGTATTCTCATATGTACGTAATTACAAATTATTTCAAAATCCAAACTAGAAAATACAATTTGATTAGTGATCATTAAAAATATAAACTTAAAGTTCTGTTTTGTTATTATCTGTTACTTTTTCATAAGTATATGTTATGATTTGTTCTATGATTACTTGTACACTACTGATAACATAAAAGGGCCCATTTATTTTTCTAAGTCCCACGCTCTGACCAGTTTTGGATCTGTTAGGTTTGCAACACCTCCCTCCTCTTGCTTTCCCTTCGAGAAGGGGAAGTTTCGTTCGATCAATCGTAGGTCTATTTAAAACGGCGCCTATATTTGGAAGACATCGTGCGGCGGGTAAATCGTAACGAGATAAAATGTTTAATTACACCGCTATTAAAGAAATATTTTGTATTTTTTTATTATACACATTTTGGACTTCTATAACAAAAATATTCTGTATATTCTTGACTTCAATAAACTTTACCATTCTCTATATTTAAACGACATCTCGAGATTCGTTGTCTCGAGAGGTCTTCATAGGCAATGTAAAATATATGAGACTTTCTACAAAAAAAGGTTTGTGTAATTNTTTTTAACAGAATTTGAATATAATTGCAAGATATCGTATGGAATTGGTATAATTCGAATCACAAATTACTTATAAATATTCCTATAATTTCTTATATTTATACAGTGAAGTAAAGAAATCAAATCTCATTGCCTACAAATGATGTGTATTGTCGAAAGTAATTTCACATAATTTGCGATTCTCTTAAGTTTTTCATAAATGTGAAAAGGAATTAAATAAATATAGAAAACGTTTGTCTCAAATATGAATTAATAACACAAAAGTTTAATTTTCGAGTTATAAATAACATAAAACTACTTGAGGAACAAATAATTTACATCTTCTAGTGACATATTTATCCACGATATAACAATTTGGTAGTAATCGTGGAACCAAAAAAATAATCAGAGATCAATAATATGAAAACCTTGTTGACAAATTTTTTTACAATTAAAATACTATATATATATATTCTACATACTTAACTCACTCCTCATTTATAATGTTAGTATCGATATTCAGTATTATTTATTGATTTACAGAGCAGGGAACGAACATTGTCATTTAGAAACATTCTTTGTGGGTATATAACTTTTTACGAAGCAACATGGATGTTACATTTGTGAAGATATTAGACATTCAGTATAATATTTATAGTAAATTTAAATCGAGCGAGACAGTTAACAAGGTCGTATTTAGTTTTATATGTTAAGTTATTGTAACTTGTAGTTCCCCGTATTCCTGATACAGTGTCATTTTCTAAGGACTTGTTATTTTAAATTTAGAAATCTTCTCCAACTAACGTAACATTTTGCCGTCAATTCAACAGAGAATTTCATATTTTCAGAAAGTGTTCAACAAATANTTTTTTCATTGTAATATTTATGTTACTTATGCATAATATTTTAATGGCGTTCTACTTTTTACTGGCTGTAAAATTAGAAATTTAGATAGCTGAAATTTTCCTCTCGGACATACGACGCAGGCGCCAATGACACGTAATTTCGTTTAACAAATAGAAGAAACTTTTATATTTGATTGTCAAATGATACATATTTCACACAGAAATAGTTAAAAAAGTGATGAAGATTTTCGTAGATTACTAGATCAATATTTAAAAATTGTTCCGGGATACGGTGTCGCGTCATTGTGTAAAAACTAATTTGTAAAATTTGACAAAATGACGACCAGGCTTAACACCTCGAAACAATTTTTAAATCTGGAAATAGTTGTTTCGGTTTTCGTTGGTTTCGGTTTTCTCCGATTGTTTTCGTACAGGATTATCGTCGGTAACTGAGGAATCTCAATTATTCTAAATTTGTAGCAAAAAGTAATGTAGTCCATGGAGAAAACATTTTGCTTGGAATTCATCAGAGTGCGCCGACCGTCGTGGTCTGTCTGTGCTAATTAGAGGGTTTTTAATTAGTTCTTCTTTTCTGCGAGAGCGAGCGCTTCCCGAATCACTTCAATACGCGAGTGCGACTCGAAATACGCTTCACGAGGCAAAACCAAAAAGAAACGACCACCCCAATCAAATGCGCATCAAGATGTATTTGTAACAATAAAATTCAAAAAGAAACAGATGGGGACCGTGGAAATCTAGACCAAAAAAATTACTTCTTTGATGTCAGAATATGAGCGTGGTCATTTTTTTTGTGGGTAACTCTTATCCGAAACTATGCTCCAAAGAGGCATACGTGAACGGGTCCACAGTCGGGTCTTATTAAGGATTCGGTCTCTGACTTGCAGAATGGAAAATGTTGAAATCATAACTTTGCGTTCTTTTTGGGTCTTTAATTGGCGGCGAATTCATAATGGCCGTGGACCATTGATAAAGTTCAAAGGAATACGCGGAAATTATTTTCATTTGACGCTATAAATGCGAGGGCGTGGAATCACCATTACCAGGTTTTAATGAACAATCAGTTTGGTTTTTAACCTTGATATTGTAATGGAATTAAATTATTGAAATGTTTTGTTGCTCTTTGGAGCGCAAATTGTAATATAATTTAAATAATTGAGATACCAGGCCCCGCTGGAGTGCCAATTGTAATTTAATTAAAATGTATGAAATAGGTGGCTCCACGTTGGGGCGCCAGATGTAATAAACTTAAATAATTGAATTGAATTTGAGAGGTCGAAAATTGAGACGCCGTTTTGTAATAAATTTGAATTTTAAAAGGAAAATAAACAAATTAAGAAAACATCAAACGCTCACTTACCTTTGCCCACTGGGTGTAGTAATGACTGATTCCTAGTTGTGAGAGATTAAGTTTACAGATAGGGAAATGGTATCGGCCGATTCATTTGCGCGAAACACACATTAATCCTTCGCGAAGGAGATATATTGTTCATAAAAAATTAATATAATTACAAGAAAATAAATACACAATTGTTATGACTACAAATGCTCTCCTTACATCATTGCCCTTAAAATAATAATACAACATGCAATTGTTCACTAACACAAATTACAAATCTTAAATTAACACCGTTTGCACAATTGGTTATTCTTTGGCATACAACAGTGGAACTTGACCGTTATTATAAAACACTTTGCACGAGCTGAAGGTTCTTTGGACGTCATAACAGTTTATGAATAATTCAGTTCGTCCAGTCGGAACGCAAAAAAATGACGTTACTTGTATCATTTACCAATTGCCATCCGTAATACTATTAGACACAATTCACTAATTAAATTACACACGGTTTTGAAAATAGAGACCCCGTCATTGGCTCATCAAAAATGATAACCTCGGTATTGGCGAATAGATGCCATACGTCATCGGAAGTAAAAGGTTGCAGTGGTGAGAAGGTGAAGACATCTTATGGAGTCGTCTCATTGGTGAGTTTAATTACGCCCAGATGCCCAATCTTGTACTAGCATCTCCCATGAGGCCTCGTACACCCCAGCTATGATATATTCCACGTTCACCGGTATCGATAGTGTCTCGGTGGTTTCTATAATCTAATAGATCTCGGACACGTGTGTCCCGAGGCTGCACTTCGGGGTGAATTTAAGCATCACTAATAATTATCATCAGGTATCGAAATTATAACAGTCGAGTATCGACTCTGAAAAAAAATCGATAAATGTCAATCAAATTTCACTCCTCGTGATGTAAGAGGGCGTTCGCCTCTATCGAGAAGTATCGATAATTATTGTAATTACCATGATCAGCGTCATAATAAAAGTACTACGAGTGTCTCTGTAACTCTGATATATCTCATGTATCTGATTTTCTATAAGAAAACGAGTGTGTGTTTAAATACCTTCATCCCCTCTTCTTCTACTTTGTAAAATCAGTTTGACTCCGCCCATCGCGTACGTCACGAACTTTTTTATCTAATCATATCTAAAAGTTTATTTCACGAGATCTTTCACGATTGTTGACAACCCTTTGACGTTGTCACCTCAATCAGCCTATCTCTGATCGTACTTTAATCACGTGATGTCTCGTCTCGTGATGTAGTGTTTTCGATGAAGGTAGTCTGCTTATCTTCAAAACGTTTGGTCACCATTTCTACACAAATATCCCTTCAGTGAGCTACAAGGCTTTCCCTCTCGTTGTCATTGATACTAATTTTGTAAAATTGTACGTAAAGCAGAAGTCGTAGACAACTCTTACGCAGTTCCCAGACTATCGCTTGGCGAAGGGTCACCACTTCCCCTTTTGTCATATTTCATGGAACCTAGTCCTGTCTTTCTCTTTTAAACTCGTTGAAACATGTATCGCTGTACAATGGATATACTTTGACGCGTAATACGTTCGCGGCTCCGTGGTACCACAAATATTTATTCCTCTCAATTAATTATAAAACTTCGAAAAAATTGCTGAAACGAAATATTTATTACAATTGCCCCCACGAAATTGAGAAATTTCTTTAGCATTTAAAATTAAACATAGATATGAAAATAAATTTCTTAATCTCATAAGCGTTTAAATCCTAATAGCGAAACATTTACTTTAATTGTTATTTAATCCCATTTACTCCTCTTCCGTCCTATACATTGAAACATCAAATGATAGTAATCTAATACTTAGAGAAACATGACGTATTGCAAAAACATATAAAAATATCCCTTCCCTTAAGTGATAATATTATAAAAAATATTCTCAAAGGTCAACCTTAGCCTTTTTATGTCATTACAATAATTTCCTATTTTATGCTACAATTACATTCAAAAGAAATTCCATAATACTTTTCCACTCGCATATCCCTCTAAGTGATGTCAAAAACAACATCATTTACTACCAAGGCGATGGACGACCCCAACTCTTCCTCTTTTAATGATTAACTAGTTGAATGACACAGAGACTGCATTCCTGAAGTGATTTACTCTATGCGTATTTGTTGCTTCAAACTATAAAAAAAAATTATGGAATTATATCCTCCGGGTGTTTGATCACGTGTATTAAAAAATCAAGACAATCCCTCAATCCTACTAATGAACTTTTTCTACGCTTTCGTGCTGTGAATAATAATTATATCGTCGTTCCCAATTAAAATGATTGTATTTCAAAATATTGTTCTCCCTATTATGTTCTTCAAAGCGGAACTCCTCATCTCTTTGGGATTTTATAATACAATCTCTACTTCAGCATCTGCCCAGATTTAAACGTTTTTTTCTTTTTTATACTTATTCATTTACATTATAGAAATGTTTTAAGCTCCGAAAATTAAATTGTCCGCTCGTATTTCCCTCTTCATCCCTCAATTCTGCTCTCGCGTTGAACAATAATCATATTCTCTACCCATACAAATTACATTCACCATTGGGCATGTTAAAAAATTTTCAATACTCTTCCAAAATCGTCCTCATTACGTCACTCTCTCTCTCTCTATAATAATAGTCAAAATAATGAATGTTTTATCAAAATATGTCTCCCTCCTCCGATTATTATTATTATTATTATTATTATTATTATTATTATGTCCTTCTCTATTTGCGTGGAGTTCTCTTTTCTCCATTTCATTTCGCCCCAACCCCGCGAGAGATCATGTTGACCTGCCGTTTTTTACCACCTCCGGCCAAAACAGCTGACTAAAACACGAGTTCTACCCCCGTCATCTTTCCTGGATTTCCCCATTCAGAAACGCGGTCGCAGTGACCTGAGCGTTTCCTCCCTCTAGGGTCTGGCGGTCGATCTGGTCATTGCACCTCTTCCTGGAAGGTTGCTTGCCCTGCCACAAACGTTTTCTTTACGCTTACGCAAGGCCGCCTCACGTTTCGACAGATTTTGAACACCGATTTCCGCGCAGTACACCGACGCCATTGTGTTCTAGTCTCCTCTACATAGCTTTGCCACGTTTCAATGACACGTTGGTTAGTCATTTCTTTTGGAATTTCATCATTAATAAGTGTAGCTCCCTCGATATTTTCCTTTCCTGCATGCTCGACCCGAACATGAATATGATTGCCCTTTTCTCTTAATTACTCAACTTTTTCCTTTTGTTAATTACCGAAAATCTGTGTTTCGTCTTCCATTTTTTCAACGTGTGAGACCCAAAGATCCCTCAGGTGGCCTCGTAGAGACTACGCTCCTCATATAAGGCGTAGTCTCTACGATGCTACGCCTTAGGAAGTACTTTGTTTTGGGTCGTATTTTCCAATTCTGGTTCACAAACACATAGGAATCTCTTAAATTGCGGTAAACCTCACCGCCAGGTAACAGATAATTTATGTTAAATGAAAATGGAAGACGAGACCGAGATTCGAACTCGAGACCATGAGCTCAGCATGCTCATGCGCTTACCAACTGCGCCATCCCGTATGCATTCCGGGTCTCACATGTTGAACGGCGCAGTTGGTAAGCGCATGAGCATGCTGAGCTCATTGTCTCGAGTTCGAATCTCGGTCCCATCTCCCATTTTCATTTAACATAACATAGTTTAAGGCGTCCTCATTATTATCATCGAGTTTTATAAATAAATGTTTGAAATTTTCCTCCGACCGACGAGACTGCTGTTCAAATATATTTTTGAAATTAATCTCTCGTGACTTTATGTCTGAACTTACATTTTCAAGGTTCTCTGACTGCTCATCTAATTTTGCATTGAGTTTAATGTCTTGTGCCTTCATGTTTAAATTTAAACTTTTGATATTAATTTCTTGTGCTTTCATTCTCGAATTTAAACTNTTGTAATATTTATGTTACTTATGCATAATATTTTAATGGCGTTCTACTTTTTACTGGCTGTAAAATTAGAAATTTAGATAGCTGAAATTTTCCTCTCGGACATACGACGCAGGCGCCAATGACACGTAATTTCGTTTAACAAATAGAAGAAACTTTTATATTTGATTGTCAAATGATACATATTTCACACAGAAATAGTTAAAAAAGTGATGAAGATTTTCGTAGATTACTAGATCAATATTTAAAAATTGTTCCGGGATACGGTGTCGCGTCATTGTGTAAAAACTAATTTGTAAAATTTGACAAAATGACGACCAGGCTTAACACCTCGAAACAATTTTTAAATCTGGAAATAGTTGTTTCGGTTTTCGTTGGTTTCGGTTTTCTCCGATTGTTTTCGTACAGGATTATCGTCGGTAACTGAGGAATCTCAATTATTCTAAATTTGTAGCAAAAAGTAATGTAGTCCATGGAGAAAACATTTTGCTTGGAATTCATCAGAGTGCGCCGACCGTCGTGGTCTGTCTGTGCTAATTAGAGGGTTTTTAATTAGTTCTTCTTTTCTGCGAGAGCGAGCGCTTCCCGAATCACTTCAATACGCGAGTGCGACTCGAAATACGCTTCACGAGGCAAAACCTCAGACAAAACCAAAAAGAAACGACCACCCCAATCAAATGCGCATCAAGATGTATTTGTAACAATAAAATTCAAAAAGAAACAGATGAGGACCGTGGAAATCTAGACCCAAAAAATTATTTCTTTGATGTCAGAATATGAGCGTGGTCATTTTATTTGTGGGTAATTCTTATCCGAAACTATGCTCCAAAGAGGCATACGTGAACGGGTCCACAGTCGGGTCTTATTAAGGATTCGGTCTCTGACTTGCAGAATGGAAAATGTTGAAATCATAACTTTGCGTTCTTTTTGGGTCTTTAATTGGCGGCGAATTCATAATGGCCGTGGACCATTGACAAAGTTCAAAGGAATATGTGGAAATTATTTTCTTCTATGCGAGGGCGTGGAATCACCATTACCAGGTTTTAATGAACAATTAGTTCGGGTTTTCACTTTCATATTAATTTATCATCCAATGCCCTGTTTTACCCATTGATTTTGACTGAATTTTTATATTTCATTTGTAATAAGAACATTTACTAATTTATTGGTTTAAAAAATCTCTGTGTAAAAAATAGCGAATGCCACTAATTGATGGTCATAATTTTTTACTACTATTTTTATAGTAAAAGTTAATGATTATTTAGAAGGTCACAACATAAAATACAATATTTTTCATCCAATTTCAAAATGTTTGGTTTTATCTCTACGTATCGTTAATAATTCACTGAAATTCCCATTTGTGGACAGCTCAATTGGACTTCACTGAAACTGATGGAGTTTTTCCTTGATAGCGTACAAGAGTACCTTAATTACTCTTTAACAGGACTAAGGTATTAATGGTAACTAGCTTGATGCTAAATACAAAGTATTGTATAGAAAACATTTATTCTAATGTTATACAGTGCAACCAAAGATTAATATAATTGCAGTATAAGTTTTATAAATACGATCTGGGTAGCTACAAATTATCTTGCGTGAATTTTTCGCTGTTCTTTCAAAATCGCTATTGTTGTATGGGAGAAGAGAAAACCAATAGATTAAAAAAGAATCGTTAGATGGTCTTCAAGGATCCCTCCTGGAGGACGTGTGTGCTGATTTCGAAATTCTTTCTCAGTCGCCCTACGTGGCGGAAACACGGATTCATTTAGGTCTTGTCTTGCGTTGGCGACAAACGCGAGCTTCAACTTCAAGCGACAAGGTTCAAGCTCATTTTTAGTTGCGATACTGACTTGCTTGAGTTTTGTCGCGCATGAGGCGCTCCATTTCACACGACCTGCTTGATCACACTAAGGACATCGTATGTAAAGAATAAAATATAGTAGTATAAATAGGTCTTACCATTTTGTCGTGATCTCGTTATATAGGTTAGCTCATGTAGAATCGAAGTGATTACGGTTTTGTGCAAGTTCAAAATATAACATACCCAATTTTTTTTTTTTTGGTATTGCAAATTATTGCTTTATGTACTTGAAAATTAGTACTGTAATCGTTGATGCCATTTACAAGGAAATAAAAGTCACAACTGACATTCTGGCGTATTCAAAAACTTGTTGGGACGTAAACACAGTTGCGAGTACAAATGATAAATTTCAATGTAAGATGTTATTTTCTGATAAATTTATTGTGATTTCACGGCATCTTTGCCTCTGGACCACGAATTTCGCTATAAATCCGTCTTGTCNGCTTACCGATCGATCGATCGATCGATCGCGCGCGTGCCCACGCAGTCGAGGTCTTCAGGGTAGGGAAGCGACAAGTGGAATAAAATTCCAACGAGGACTTCGCCGGGTCTATTACTATCAAATAGGCACATGCCGTCGACAAAATGGCCGCCTTTTGTTATCGTTTACGTTGGTTTCCTTCTGCAATGTGAACAAAATGGCTGTCACATAACAGAACCCAATCAGATGACGCTACGTCCATGTCACTTCTCTACCCCATAAAGAACTCTACTAAGCAGGGCAGTCAATCGTGGCGACGCAACGCTAAACTTCTACTTACTGATCATAACGGAAGTTGTCGCGTCCCGTTTGTCGCCCACGCAGGACAAGGCCCAATTGTTTTGTATGTGGTTAATAGCAAGTGGTTAGCATCTATGCATTCCTTTTTCTGTTGTCGAGTCAATGTTTTGAATTGAGTTTACTCGACGCAAGATTTCAAACAGGTTAATCGAATTCGAAGATCGTAGAGAATGATTTCTTTTCAATAGTTCTAATTTTTAATTTAATAATTAATTAAAGACTTACGACCATTTATATATTGTTAAGATGTCATTCGAATTCGTATTAAGTTGTCGTCAGATGACTAAAAAATAACAAATTATAACACAAAATATACCAACAACAATTGAGCATGATATAAACATAAATATAAACACAAAATATATTTACAAGAAAGCAGAAACTACACAAACATGTTATAATAATACATTAGATTTTCAGAGTAGTAAATTCTAATTCCCGCGTATACTTTTCATAAATATCATTTCTGATATACAAGGTTTGTAATAAATAACTCCTATGTTCATAATTAATGTATCTTCCCAATCCAACAAGTGACCATAAATTAATGCAATGTGAGGTAATACACTTTGTTCAACTGATTTTAAATTTCGTTTGTGCTCCTGGATTCTAGTTTTTAACCCTCTCTTTGTTTGACCTACGTAGCTAGCTTTACAATCTTTACATTTTATTTTGTATACAACGTTGTCAGCATTCACGGGATCTTCCTTATCTTTCTCTTTCGTTATCAAATTATTCCTTTTATTTTTAAATGTTGAAATCAATTATATATTTTTAGACTTTAGTAATCTACGGAGTGAAGGAATTTTAAAACACATATCAATATAAAAAAAACTCATTTAATGAAGTATTGATTTTTAATTACTTTGATCGAAGTTTCAATTTATATGAATTTGAATGGAGGTGTTTGACCCTAGCTACAATAATATTTTTATTTTGATTCCACAAGTATGATATTAATTAGTCTCATTACGAATTAAAAATAATTTCGAGTTTCATTTCTTGCCAAGACTGTGCTAGTCTTACTTCCTTCGCTGTATCGTGTGCTCAACGACTATATAGAAGAAAATGAGCTCAATAAATTTACAGTTAGCTTTCATTAAAAGTCGTTGCTGCAACCGGAGCAGGGAACAGCTGATGTGAAATTTGAATATTACGACGTAATTTTTCCTTCGCTCTCCGCTTACGTTAATTGCGACTCGGAGGAAAGCGCTCGCTTTCGTTCTAAAAAAAGCAGAAGAGTTAGCAACGACGAAAGAAAAACGCTACAGGAAGTTCTCTTTTTTCTCCCCCCAAATCTTTCCTTCATCTCCCTCTTCCGTTTCCAGCCACAATTTCTCTAGTTTCATACTTTTCTTTCCGTTTTCGTCATTTCTTTCACTTACTGATCATAAGGGAAACTGGGGCAAATTGGGGCACCTGAAGATCCATGGCGTGGTATAAGCTGGAGGTTGCATAGTAGATGACGTTGAAGCGTGGCATAAACTATTCTGATATCTGAGCTACTTTTGTATGTTTTTTATACCTGTATGATTATTTTACAGCTTCGTGCCCAAGGGTTTAGATCATCCGAAATGGTTTTTTTTTCTAACCGGGATATTCAACTTTATTATAATAATATTTTCGTATACGGTTTGGCAAAACAACAAAAACTAAAGTTATTTACAGTTATCATTATCTTACATAGTTTGAAATTTTAATAACCTCTTATAATACATGTAAATACTGATAAGGCCAAAATTCTGACTGAATCATTCTGCATTTTTGATGTAATAAATAATATTGCAAAATATATTTAATAGAGTATTTTTATTACTGATCATATTTTAATATTTACGTTCTGTGATGCAAGAGTGAGGAAGTTCGTATTCTCGATAGAGCCTACTATAAACCACATGACATGAAGCGATGCTCAGACCCATTTTAACCTGGCTTAGACTGTAAACACTCGCAAATAGTCTTTGTACGATTCAGATTTTATTGACTCAATATTAACTGAAAGGGACCTTGAACTTAACATAAAACAATCTTAAAATTATAACTGGAAATAAAATGGAAGTGACAATAGTTCATATCACCAATTGTATCTTCTCACACGTGGGACAATAAAATTTTATATAACATAACCCGATAATTTTCTAGTCTATATTAGATTCTTAAGGAGTAATAAAGAACGTCTAGAATGAATCTATTTTACATTGGTTATTTCGTAAAAATTAAAATTCGGTGACTTAAAAAAATTGGTTTAATCAGTTTTATTTATAATTTTTTTCACGAACTGTTGAACGGATTTAGCGTTTTTACGATGGTTATTCCAATTTCTTCAGTGTGTAGCTTTCGTAATTGGAATATTTATTACACTCACTGACTTATACTTCCCAATTATACAGATTGTGTAAGGAAGATAATGTAATCAGTAGAAAAAAATATTGTGATCTCTAATTGACTCCAGGTCAGTGTATTTTCAAATTTGTACGATGATCTCCTATGACGTATGTTCTGTATGTATATTAATGTATGTTAAGACTTTTTCCTCCGATATCTCAGGAACAAATTGAAGCATCGAAACCGAAACGCGAATTGACATTTGAATGCACTGGAAATCGAAGCCCATTTCTGGNTTCTGGACAGCTCAATTCGACTTCACTTACGCACAGTACATCACTTACAGTTTCTTAAAATTCATTATTTTGAAAATATGAATATTAACATTTTTGTGGTTCAAGAAATTTAGCGAACAGATTGCTATTTTGTTTGGAGGCTCTGGTTCAGATCAGCCTATGAGGCGATTGAAAACAGCTCAGGAAGGAAGATAATAATTCAGGAAAACCCAACTCAAAAATCAGATATGAAGCTAACATCATACGTATTAGGTTTTGCGGATAAACCTTTTTAAACAGATTGAACCGTTTCAGTGGTCATCGTATATGTAATTATAATAAGTTTGTTTCTTACGTATAAGTTATTTTATAGCAACGAAGGCTGCTTACTGTTGTTTTATGGTAAGAATTGTAATTGGAAATTTGAGTGGAGCACTCATTTTCAGTTCAGACTCATTTTTCCGTATTAGTTTTATTATTATATTTTTTCAATTTTCGTTCACAACTGAAAACAAGTTTTGTATGTTACCTAAAGTATGAGTCTATTAAAATATTTACTGATATCAATAATACGTTTTGTAGGTTAAATTATACAATTGGTCAAAGAAAACAAAATATTACTCAATATTGGCTCGTTTGATGGCCAAATGAGAGTATACCCATGGGTCATCAGAATTGCACAACTTTGTTATGAGTAAAATCACGCTTTTTATATTACTAAGTGGTTTTTAAATAGTTTTCTTCCTTTATTATTTATACGAAATGGATGTTGAGTGTCTCTAAAGTTCATAGCTCTATTATTTATTTACCACATTATCAGCTTAATAAAGATTTTCAATAACGTAGTTTGGTATTACTGCATACTACGAGGTACTTCTGCATATATTATATGATAGAATGCGTTTCATCCAGTATTCTCTTAAGCGACGAAATCTGGCGGGTCCTAATGTATCCCACAACATTTTATTTGCTACGTAATAATTTCAGTTATAAGAAAAAAAAAATCTTAAGGACCAACTACTTTTGTCATCTGTTTTCACAAAGGTATAGTCAGAGTTGGCATGTCGAAATTCAACAATTAAAAACAATTCTTTCAGTTGGTCTCAGAACTTTCTGCGTACTCGATTATCATTATTATTATTATCATTATTATAATAATTATTATTTTATTCCGTTTAGGATCTCAGATTTTTCTGCTGGTCGTAGTGAGGTACGGGCTACACCAAGCACACTCACTCTGGATGATCCACAAATTTTCTGACCATTCTTGATGTGTTGAGCAAAACAGTTTTCTGAAGTTGTACATAAATGGTCTTACGCAATTTTAACATGCTAATACTATTGTGGAGGGAGATAGGGATGACTCCTGTAGAGGACATTACTACCGGTACTATGTAAACTCTGTCCATTTTCTATATCCTTTGTATTTATGCTTTAAAGTCTCTGTATTTCTGATATTTTTCGCTGAATTGTTTTCTGAAGGTTGTGTGTGTTTGGTACAGCTATGTCTATCAAATAGCTTCCCTTTGTTACTTCATCTTTTAGCACAATGTCTGGTCTATTGTTATGAATTGTACGATCCGTGATTATTGACCTGTCATAATATAATTTGAAGTTTGTTGATTCTAAAACGTCAGCCGGCTCATATTTGTAATAAGATGTGCTAGTTTTTATAAGACAATACTTTAAAGCTAATGCTTTGTGAATGATGTTAGCCACTTGGCTATGGCGATGTAAATAATCAGTTTATGCCAACCAAGTACGTAGAAGCTCCGGTTATATGTTGAATTGTTTCAGAAGCAGTTGCACATTTCCTGCACTTATCATTTTCTATATGGGGATCCTGCATAATATATTTCTTATAGTTCCTAGTGGGAATAACCTGAGTGGTGTAATGAGGAATAACTTGGGGTGTAGTGAGGATTCCTTCATCCGCTCATGAGAATAAGAACGAAGTTGAGTAATCTGTGGGACAATAGTTAAACTCGGATACGTTTTCATTCTTCCTGTGTGTATTCTTATTAATAGTGCAAGTTCATAGTTCATCCTTCAACCTATTCGGTTCGTTTTGATAAAGGTAGACTAGTTGGATGTAAAGTTACGTCTTCTGATCGATTTGCAGAATGCCCGTTTCTGCGTCTTAGTGGCCTCGGAATATTCCCCACAGGATCAAGGAAGGGTCCCAACCGGTCGCCAGTCGGCATTGCTCGGCTGTGCGAGATTTTCTGTAATTGCTGGGGGAAGCCTCCCTGCCGGTTGGCACAAGGTTCAAATTGCGTTTTGTGAATTTCGGTATAATTCCTGTAGCCGAAATGACTGTAGGTCGAATAATAACTTTCTCCACTTTCCAGATTTTCTTGAGCTGGTCAACCAAGTCCTTGTATTTGCTAATTTTTAAACTTTAAGCTCTGTCTATATTGTGAGTTAGTGGGATGGCAACTCAATTACATGAATTTCCTTCTTATTTAGGTCTAAGAACATGATTTCAGGGTGGTTTGCTGGTTAGATTATGCCAGTTCTAACTTCTCTTATAGTATTATCATCTATTTCTCTCTTCTTCTTCTTATTATTATAGTTGAATTTTGTTTTCTCAGCAAACGCCGATTGATAAAATGGCAAGGGCATAGAGACCAAGTGTCCATTTCTCTTTCAATTTTCTAGAGATTAAAACTAACTGTATGGGATGTTGCAATAGTGATTTTTTTGCAGAGTTATGTAAATGTGTTTGGGTAAATTTAATGTTATCAAACTAGAATGTTTAGCTTTTGGAATTACTCCTGTCGCAAAGATTACTATTGGTACTTTATGGACTTGTTTCATCTACCAGATTCTATGAGCTTTCTGAGAGAAGGGGATGTATTTTGAAATTTCCTCTGCTGTTGTCTTCTGATGGTTGTGTTTGGCACTGCAATGTCTATGAGGAATGTGGTGTTACTACTTTGTGTTTATTATTATTATTATTGGTTTTCTATGTTTATAACGGTCCATCCTAGTTCTTCATCAATTGCGGGATCAGTTCCGAGCACTAGTGAGTAAACGTATTTAAAGATCAACGCTGTGGAAGTACTTGACAATGTGGCTGGTATTAAGCACGACTGACTTTTGTGTAAGGTATGCTGTTCCATTATTGTTCTCTAGGACTCTATTATTATTATTATTATTATTATTATTATTATTGATTTTATTATTATAGACACTTCTTGCTACAAAAAAGCAGAGTAGTTCGACATGTCACCTTTAAGAATTCCCTTGTTAGTGACAAAATTGAGAACAACTGTTCGAAGTGACGACGTGGTCGCCCGTAGCGTAACTGCGTCGCTTCATGCTTGTCTTGCCACGAGGTGACGTGCTGAGGACGTGTCACTGGTGAGGTACACGTGCGGAACGGCGTCGTCCCCGGGAGTGGTGAATCAAGATAATGGTCTTCCGGTGTGAGACATCCGCTCTGACATCAGAAGTCCCCTGCAGCCAAGTGTACTTCTCCACAAGATCTTATTCCATCACACAAGGACCAACTCCTCGGTGCGAAGCTCCTCAATTGGGAGAGTTAGAGATCGACAACAGACAGGGTCATTCTTATGTGGCTAATTCATATGTGGTCTAACAGTGATCTAATGCCTAGTTCTTTTTTAAAAACATTTCTCTCATGTGACCACCTTGTTTATTAACGGAGTTACATTTTTTAAAATTTTTTTTGTTTAATTGACACCATTGACGAAGTCATTTGGTCCTTCCATTCTGCATATTTTATAATGTATTCTTCTGTCCTGCTGTCAATTTTCTTTCCTTCTTTTTTTTCTTCGTATTTCCTTTGTTTCGTGTTCCACGACTTGGTTTGTTTTTGTCGCACCCGGTGTTCGGCTGATCCATTTTTGCCGCCAATGTTTTGACCGCAGAGGCGTTTTGTACCCACCGCGAAGAGGCAAGGAATTTTCTTCTACCTAGCGAGGCCTCTCACAAAGAATTTGCTGAAAATATTCTTCAAATTCACCAAAAACCTCTTTGTTCACTACGAAGCTTACTCTTTGCGTATACCTCTTTGCTCGCTCCGGCGAGTGCCCATCAAAAAATATATGGTTAACCGTCTCATCGCCTTTACTTCAAGGGAAGTCAATCATCTTTTAAATTTACATGTCCAGTTCCATCACTTAACGGATTTACAATAAGGTTCTCTTTGTCTTACTTGTTTCCAGACTTTTGTCGACGTTTCTTTGCCAACAGTTTCCTTGTTTCCATGTTACAGCTCTGTTTCCGTACCTCGTGGAGGAGGACGTATTATCGACTATCTGCTGTCTTTTGTGTCTTTTTCATACTTTTATTTGGTTTATTTCAATCTGAATTCTCTCTTCTTTCTTCAGAATATTCCTCATCTCTCTCAATTTAGTGACATACAACCGATAATACTCATATATTGTTTTGTTCTATGTCATATTTTCCTGTCTTATTTCTCCCACTTCCTTCATCATTCCTATTTATTCGCTCTTTCCACTCCATAGTATATGCAATCCCACAATTGATGGTCTTCCAATTCCTCCTTTTCTCCACGCATGCATTTCGCATCTTCTCGCAAACCCATATCCTTCAACTACTTATTGATATTACTGTGCATGAAATAAAGTAATTCTAGCACATATCTGTTCATCCTGAACCATTTGTTATTCTTTGCATTAAGTTGTATCCGTAATATATTTATTTGTTCTCCAGCCTTTAATACAAACATACCATCGTGACTGCCG
This sequence comes from Laupala kohalensis, assembly GCA_002313205.1. NCBI lineage: Eukaryota > Metazoa > Arthropoda > Insecta > Orthoptera > Trigonidiidae > Laupala > Laupala kohalensis. The sequence goes on along the minus strand of NNCF01126988.1, from coordinate 270,025 downwards.
CATATCGAAGTCAATGCTGAAGATGTATACTATAAAGTAGAACTGCAGATCAACCGGTCCTCGGATAAAGTGCCGTATCCCGTGGAACATTAATTTTTTCTCGTAAAGCGCATAATAGCTGGTAGGTAGTGACTCAAACATTGACTGATTGACGGGACCTTTATGCTGGAAAGTAAAACTGGGAGACATAACGTTGTTAGGTGTGTAATGTGTATGTGCTGTGTCGGACGGAACAGAGGTCGGGATGGAGGAGTAAGTTCGTAACTTTGATTCCGCTCTTGCTTCCGATTCTTGTTTTTCTATGAATCAATATGTACGTTTGTCTACTTTTCTATGACTTCTTTCGTGTTCATGTATGTATGTACATACAGTGCAATAAAATGATTAGCAATGACGTCTCATATGCTAGTTTATTCGTGACAACGTGAAGATATTGTGGGACCTTTTTTGAACGAAAATCGATATTTTTATATGTACCTCTGATAAATAGGCCAAAATGTCTCGGTCCTGAGTAGACCGGTTTAGAGATATTCTAATAAGTAATAATAATTGTAGGTATGTTTTAAAAAGTTCCTCAATAACACTTAATGATTTCATTGAAATTCACAGAACAGATGTATCTTGAGAAGAATACGTAATAAAACACTATCTTTTCTGTCCTTATTTTAGTACTGAAAAATTATCTCGCAGTGCATTCCAAACATTCATTTGAATTTATTGAAAACAGTTATTTAACAAGAACTCTAGTTTTCATTTTAGTCCGTACGAGTATATGAAAGAGTATTGTAACCATAGTGAATTTTTTTGGGAAAAATTATACCTAAAAGAATCATAAAATATTACAATTAAAAGATGAAATATAAAAAAAACAATCGGATTGAAAATATTTGTCATCACATTACATGGTAAACTCCAAAACACGTAAATACTCTTTCAAGTATAGATAACATGAATTATCTTCCACATTAAATTCTTTGCAATAATCTAAGAGGGAGGTTTAAAATAAACGCCTCCTGTTTTTGCGTAATAAATTTTCGCTGTATCTCAAAAAACGGTGTAACGTACAGGAATGTGGATTAGCAATTTGTACCTAGAACTAATTGACCAATCAAAATGCTTCTATATATATTTTTAAAATCTTGAATATTAGGAAGCCGGTAGTGGAGTGCGGTGTGTAAATGAAGTTGGTTCAGAAATTGAATGCATTGGGAATAGAGACCAAATCAAATCTCAAGTTTGATTTCGATGCATCAATTTGTTCGTGAACTATCGGAAGAAAAAGTCTTAACACACACACACGCATACTTACATGCAACATTTGACATCATTACCAAAATTTGAAAATAGACTCTTCTTGAGGCAATTCACAAAGATCCGAAGAGATCTCAATTCTATTTTTCGACTGATTACAACACTTCTTTATGCATTCTGTGTAATTGGAAAGCAAAATGTACGAAATCTTGTACATCATTTCTTTGTATTCACTATAAGATGACAAAAAAATAATATAAAATTGAATCTCAACCCGCCACCGGATAAGAAATCCGTTATGAAGAAATGAGTAGGAACGTCGAAAATTCGATTTTGCAAACCTTGAATAAGTCCCGAAAAGTGCTTTAAAACAATTCAAGATCAATTTAATAAATGCTACTTTTGTTAAAGTCACAGGCGATCTGTTCATTAAATTCAGTAGAAGTTAATATTATTTTAACCGAGCATAAAAAATTGATAAATATAAGTATGTACAGACCATCATTCCAAATTTCGTTATTTTAACATTTTTCACCTAATATGTTATAGTGTATTTTAAACAAATGCTTGTAATTTTCTCTTTATAGATAATCGTCTTACTAATCTTCTCGAAGTATTTATATTAAAAAAGACAATAAAATATACATTAGAATTGACTCAATATTGTATATATTTCAGAAATGCCCTTTTCATAATGTAAATAAATTATGGATACAATATAATGTAATAATATTATCACGGTTTTATTATAATCTAGCTGTCCCGACCGACGTTGTCCGGACCAAATTTCAATAAATTTGTTTCCGACGCACTTAACAACAGNCATCTAGTAAGTACGTGTTTGGCGAACACGGGGCCCCGAGCTGAGTTTGGCATTACTTCCACTTACTTGTGCTTGGCTCCTTCCTTTCCCTTTCCTGACCTTCCTTGGTCACCTCTTGTTCTTTTCGATCCCGGCGCCATTAGGGCTAGGGTATCTTTCATTTTCCTCTTCCCCCAGGGGACTTACATCTAGTAAGTACGTGTTTGGCGAACACGGGGCCGCGAGCTGAGTCTGGCATTGCTCCCACTTACTTGTGCCATGCTCCTTCCTTTCTCTTTTCTGACCTCCCTTGGTCACCTCTTGTTCTTTTCGATCCCGACGCTATTAGG